>JAGFPH010002334.1:177475-195154 GCA_018207615.1 Philaenus spumarius | reverse complement strand
TTCACATGTGATATGCCACAGTTACCAGGCATTACTGTTGCAACGTTTGCAGATGATACTGCTTTCCTCTCGTGTAATAATAGTTCAGACGAAGCTAGCAGCAGATTGCAGCGACAATTGGACATTACAAATGCCTGGTTAGTTAAGTGGCGTATAAAAGCCAGTGCATCCAAATCACATCACGTTACCTTTGCTTTACGTAAAGGGATATGTGCCCCAGTTAAGTTGGGGAATGATATTTTGCCTCAGTCCGAATGCGTTAAGTATCTTGGATTCTACTTTGGTCGTCGTTTGACTTGGAAAAATCACGTCAGGAACAAGAGAGATGTGGTCAACAATCGTTTTAGAAACCTACTTTTGCTCCTAGGTAGAAAATCTGCTCTGTCTCTTAACAACAAACCTTTAGTCTATTGTTTAATCCTCAAACCTATTTGGACCTATGGCATCGAACTTTGGGGCAATGCAAGCAAGTCCACTATACAATGCATGCAGAGGGCCCAAAATAACATTCTACGAGTTATTTTGAATCCTCCATGGTATACTCGCATCTCTGAGATCCATGACTATCTGGACATGCCAACTATCCAAGAGGAAATTGTTCGTCGAAGTAGGAATCACATGAATCGTCTTTCGGGACATCCTAACCCTCTTGCCAGGCTGTTGTTAACGCCATGTTCTGTCAGAAGACTGAAGCGGAAGGACATGCTATCTGACTAGGAAGAATGTCGGGGCGGTGGCTCCACTATCTTCATAATGCCATTTTTTTTACTGTATCTAATTTAATTATAGTCTGTTGACTGATTGTAGATTAAAATAATAATAATAAAAAAAAAAAAAACTTCCTCTATGGCCCTAGGTACTCGCTAAGAAAAGCTTTAAAAAAAATTTAATTTTAGGGGGCGGGAGGGAGTTTGTGGAGGTCAAAGTTACTAAAAATCCCCATAAGAAATACATAATGTAATATATTTATTGATATATATTTTTTGTTAATATACATTTAACTTTGATTTGTCTACCCGTGCAAAGCCGGATCGGGCAGCCAGTATATATATATTAGTTCTATTCTAGTATACATTGGAAAGTCTTGGCAAACAGTACTTACTTACGGTAACACACTTGTCGGCAACAAACGCAACGTATAACGTAACAGTAACAAACCTTAAACATGTACAAACGGAAAATTCATTACTTCTACACAATTGAAATAAATACGTTCAAGGTAAACGTCCAGCACGGGTACTTAATCCAGAACAATACATACAGTACGTTGTACTCGCTGGTCCACGCCGAGTTCCGCCTTGTTGCGGCGTAGGTCGTTATTTACTGCACACAAAAAACCTAAGTCCTTGTTCCAGTTATTTTACTGTTGTGAATCGGATCATAAATTTTATTCTTTTTAATTTTTAATTACAAAAGCTAATTTATGTAGAGTTCTTTTAAATAAAAAATGAAATACTTGTAGAATATCTAATCCAGTTAAATGCATATTAGTGAAGGATACACGTTTGTTGTGCAAACATAACATTTACTACGCTTCATGCGATTTTCCTTTTATAAACTTGATATTCCCAGATAGTTGACTAAACAGGACAGCCTGTAATGATACCAAAATTCGACTTATTGACCGAGCGAAGCAAGGTCTCCGTTTTAACTCGACCGTTTGGCATTTCATCTGTGTGTCTGTCTGTCTGTCTCACGATTACGGCCAAACGCCTTGACCGATTTCGATGATTTTTTGCATGATTATTCCTTATTCTTAGGCCGAGACATGTATATATCAGGGCTATAGAATACAAGGGCTGGACCAGTCCGCTAAGGAAAGCGTTCCCGCCACTGCCACTGTGATAACGTCACGGTGGTAAAACCTGCTCCATTCCCAACGCTTCTTATAAGTATTTCTGCTACAATAATTTCAATTTCTTAGCAAAGCTGTAACATTTTTATGATGCGATCTTCTTTAGTTTTAGTATTGACACTACACAAAGCAATAAATAGACTGTAAACAATAATTAGTCTAAAGATATAAGCAGAAGACAGGGTTACAATAAAACTAACTAATTCGTAGGTAATAAAACGATGTAGTGTACTAACTAATGTTAGCATACCTTTGATTTGATTCTCTTAAACATTTCTGAAAACTAAATACGAAATTGAACAAAATGTGCCACATTATTGAAAATAATTGTATTTATTACAATAAACCACCAAAACTTGCATGTCATACTGCAGTTTAATAAAACATGTGTAATACTTATAAAATAAAACACATAAAAGTTATAAATAATTAGGCCTACACATAATGAGTAGCTTATATGCAGATATGCACATGACATAATAATTACTGCTGAAATAAAATATTAAAAAAAAAACTGCTTTATAGAAATTTTCCTTCCCTAGGCCTTAGGGAATAGTTAATTTAATAGTTGAATTTAAACAATTGAACTATTTAAATTAATACTGAGCAATTTAAATTAATCTAGAAGTTTAACTTAAAATTATGTTTTATTTTTGTCATCAATAATTTTATTACTCTAGGTTTAAATTTGATTATAATTATTTGTATATTATATATGTATTTATATCTAATTATTCTGACAATATTAAGTGCATTTTGCTCTTAAAGATTTTTTTAAAACATTTTAACTTAAAGCTGCAGAAGAAATTACTTGAGGACCTTGGTAACTTTTTAACATAAAGTAATCTGGCTTGCAACTCTTACATTAAATAAATAATATTTTTTAATGTTTATTTTAATTTGAAGCTGATTATTTAAAATGTGTTGTTTTTAAATTTTGAGTTATCAATAATTACCGGTACTCTAAGTTTAAATCTTATTATTATTTATATATTATACATTTATTTATTTATATCTCATCATTCTGAAAATGTTTGTTTTAATGTATTTTGTTAGTAAAGGTGTTTCTTGGAATATTCAAGATTCAAGTAACGCTGCAAACAATATTAGCCTACTTGATAATCTTGGTAACATTTCATAAAGTTATCTCGTCTGCAACGTAACATTAAATAAATAAATACCTTGCTAAACATATAATTTAGGTAATTGTGTGTATAGTATAATTTTTTAAAGAAATTCATGGAATGCTTCTTCGAGAAAATTAGCATTGAATATGCGTCAAAGGGCGAAAATCTCGTTTAATTATATACCTTCTTTAAAAACGTGTACTGAGCAAAATAATTGCTCAATATTCACCAAACTTGCTAAACATATAATTTAGGTATTGTATAACTTTTTAAAGAAATTCATGGAATGCCTCTTCGAGAAAATTTGCATTGAATATGCGTCAAAAGGCGAAAATCTCGCGGAATTATATACCTTCTTTAAACACTTGTACTGAACAAAATAATTACTCAATATTAACCAAATTTGGTAAACATATAATTTAGGTGGTTGTGTGTATTGCATATTTTTTTAAAGAATTATCATCTGCAACGTTATATCAAATAACACGTGAGAGCTAAGGCGAACCGTGCTTACACGGCGTGTCATGGTACCAGAGAGACCTCACATAGGAGGGGGGGCAAGAGGAAGGTTGGAACAGTCGGCGAGCCTTAACATCAAAGAAGTCAGCCCTTGTATTCTATAGCCATGTGTATATATACGGTTTTTTCCATTTTTCATTTTTAACCATTTAAATTAAATAAAAATTGCGACCGGACCGTTTCTCTCAGTGTAAGCTTTTTTCCAAAGCCAGTTTGTGCCTTTACGTAGGTCCAATTTAAAAAATAATACATTTTGCCTGTAGCAAATTAGATTTTCAACAAAATTGTATTCTTGATTTTTTTCGTATCTCTAACGGCAAGCTCACAAAATGGCCGTAAACTTCAAATTTGTTAAAAATCGTCTAAGTTTTTGTATTTCAACCATGTTTTTATACGTTTATTCTAAACCAATTCAAACGTGTTCCGTAGCTTTTTTGTAGATGAAGGTTCAACGAATTCATATGCCAGTAAAAAAATGATTGAAGTAATATTAACAAAGTCATTAGCTCATGAAACAAGCATGTTCATTAACGAAAGGAAAAAGTTCAACTTTAGGCCTACATAAAAAGTTATAAAAAATTTTTGTAATTTTTTTCATAAGTGTAAAAAAGTTTCGTAATTTAATTCTAAATAGAACTGTATAAAAATATTTATAAATTTCAAATTTCTTATTTTGAAAACACCAGTTTTTATGTTCCTACTACAAGACTGCTAACAAAACTAGGAATGTTTTGAATAGTAATTTAGGAATATATTCTTTGCCCAAAAATGACATATTATTATAAGAAAGTGTAGAGGATAAATCAAAGAATTGAACTGTATACTTGAAAATTATTATTTTATAAAAGTATTTGACTTAGCTTTATTTGAATTACAAAATGAGATGAAACAAATGAAATGTGTGGCGACCTACATATACATGTATACCTAACCTGGTATACTTCAGTTAGTCATCAGAAACCGGCCGGCATACAACGTGTTCTGCTACGTAGCTAAATTTAAAATATTATTAAACCGTGATATTCGTGCATATTATGCATTTGTACAAACATGATTTACAATCGTTATGATTGTAATGTGTAATTTGTGATAAATGTATTAATTTATTTTGTGAACGTTAAATGCCAGTGATGAGAACGGCGGAAATAAAACAATTTTTTAACATGATGAACAAGGATCTGACGTTGACGGTTTAACCATCGAAACTAGTCATCCTAAGCAGGAAGAAAAAACATTTGATTGTCAGACGGAAATACAAGGTAATTAACATTTCTAATATATTCATTGAATTAACAATCCAGGAGGCTACACATAAATATATTATGTCTAAATCCTTTCACACCACCAAGAACTCATCGAGAAAGGCAGTACGGTACAATCTTTTACACTGCAGAGAGAGAGTTATCATAGAACGATGCTTTGGCCAATTAAAAAGAAGATTTCCCATCCTAGGAAACCGTGTTAGAGTTGCTTTACATAACACTTCTAAAGTAGTAGTAAGTTGTGCAGTGCTGCACAACATTGCTAAACACCTACACGATGAATTTGACTACGAGGACTTGAACATAATTCCTAATGAGCTTGATGACGAGGAATAAGTCATTCGCCATGAGAATCCTGCTACAGCGAGAATGGGTAGAGAAAAACGTAAGCAGATGATGCAATTCTTATATATTCACTAAACAACTACCATAGCTATGAAGTTTCAATATTGTTTTATGTGACTTGTTATTCTTGGGCGATAATTAAAAAACAATTTGTGAAAATGAAAACAGAACCTGTATTCAAATTAATTAACTTTTCTTATGAGGCCATCATGTAACAGTTGTTGTACTCTTACTTTAATTGTATGTAATGCTATATATAATTTGTACTGGTTTAATAAAATGTACAATAAATTACTCTAAAAAAAACACTAAGCAAAACATACACTCAGCACTGTTTAAGTTTTAATTTTTTTAAGGTTTTTATGGAAGTTTATTTTACAAATTTTGATACAAAGTAGTGATACAATTTATTTTAGGGTAGTTTATTTTACAAATGTTTATTATACAAACATTAGTAAGAAAATTATATATTGACAGAATGAAACTACAAGGTGAAATACGTTCTTATGTCATCAAATCCTAGATCGGTCTGTGTCGTCTAGCACTTGCTAATCACTTACTAGGCCCTAGTATTTACTAGCGCATAGCACTTTCTAAGACGACCGGATTTCTCCTAGTTTTTTCTCCGTTTCTTTATTCACACCACACTTATAAACTACTAACTAGGCTTAGCATATTCTAGGTAGCAAGTACTAGGTTTTATTCACTTCACCCATTGAATCACACTTACACTCAAAAAAATTTCAAAACGGTCGATCGGAGGATGGTAGGACTTCGATTCACAAAATTCATTAATTTATATATATGTGGTTTATTCCCGGATTGTTAAGTTGTAGTAGATATGCTTAGAAATTGCTGATTTTTTGGTGAAAGGCAGTAGGATTATTCAGAAACAATTTCTTTTCGATCCGATTAAAAATGGCAGAGTTAGACCATTTAATCGTTTTTGGGTAGAGATTTGAGGAGTTTACAGGGTTTTTCAAAAAGAAATAGACACTTTTCTAAATCAATAACATTGAAACTGCATAATTTATACCGGGCATGTTTAAACGGGTAGCTAATAAACTAAAGTTTTACTTTAACAGCTGATTGTTGCTAGATAACCTTTCTTTTTGTTGATGTAAAAACGGTTAATAATAGTGTTGAGAAAGCTTTTCATGTGCTTCAAATAGAGAAAACACGTTTTGAAGAAGATGGATTCGTTGATCGACTAACCTTTGGGGACGAATCATCGTTTCTGCCTAATAAATTATAATTAGTTTAGGTTAAAATAAAATGATTACTTTTTTTCTAGCTGGCATAATTACCTGGGGACAAGTGATTTACTATATTACCTTAAAATAACAATATGTACATAAACGTTATTCCCGTATCAAACAACTGTACTTCAGGAGTCGCAGCGCGGCACCTCCTCGCGCTCATTTAAAAAACGATTTCATAATGATGTAATCATTTTATCACAAATCGGTGAATTGGATAGTTTAGATCAATTCATTGGCTACAAATTTCCCGCTGGAAGTTTGTTTATAACCCAAAAATAAAAAATTTCCTCGCTCAGTAACTTTTTCATGTCAGTCTGTGATGATTCTCAAATATTTTCAATTATTAAAATTCGAAATACCTGTTAAAATGAAAGTTTTTTATACTGTTAGAATCCGTACTTTATGTAGATTAAGAATATCTCAATTTTATTTTACTGAAGCCTTTCCATCGAGTTACAACAGCGAGTTAACGACTGCGCACACATTACTAAAATATTACCAGCTAGCGTGTATCAGCATGGTGACGTCATAGGCGATCGATACTGGGTCACGGTAAATGATCAAAATGGTATAGCCCTTGTTATAGAGCCCTGCACTTTGCAATGAGCGCACCACCTTAACATGAGTTTAAGAAAAAGTAGAGCTATTGCTTGTGTAGCACTGTATGCATTATTATGTGAAAAGAAAGAGAGAACCCCACGAAAAATATGGGTTAAGCAGTGGAGAATAAACAGAGAACGCTTTGGCCATATGTCTCTATTGAGGGAACTCAGAGAAAATTACCCAGAAGACTATAGAAATTACTTAAGAATGGACGACAAAACATTTCAGGTTATTTTAAATTTAGTTCGCCCTTATATCACAAGAAAAGACATTATGCGAACCAGCATAAGTGCAGAAGAACGTTTAGCTGTTACTCTCCGTTATTTAGCAACTGGACGTTCACTTCAAGATCTGAAATTTTCATCTTGTATCTCAGCACCTGCCTTGTGTTCTATCATTCCAGAAACATGTTGGGTATTTATACTGCAATGAGAAATAATTATTTACAGGTCGGCTTGTGGACTTCTTCTGTGCCACTTCCACTCCTTTTTGAATCATTCGTTTTTTCTTAATTCCTTCCGATAATCACCTCGAATGCCTTGTATTTTTTTTATAACAAATTCTTTGTTTGCTCCTGGGTCTACATGTTGCTTGCAGAATTCACACAATTTTTCGTATGCACAATTTTTAAGATTTTTATTTTTATATTCGTCACTTTTAATTTTCCACAGGCACGGAAAGTTTCTATACATTTCTATAAATGCTTCAAGGTTGTCCCTATTCCACATTTCGTATTAATGTTGTAAAATACAGTAATAACGAACGAACTAAACTAGTAAATAAACAGAACTAACCTCAACAGATGTCTTAGGCGCAATGAGAGATCTGGAGTGTTAGATTGGAGCGTGTGTGTAAATGCCAGTGCAGGTCTGAGCCTGCACTCCAACGCCACACTCCTGGCATCTCGTCGGCTTCACATTCACACACACAGGATTGGAGCACACGTCTGGAGCGTCCGCTCCAAAACTGTCGGAAAAAGTCTGTGTGTAAACGGGCCTATTGTGTCACTCGTGCGTTGGCCACCTCGCAGTCCAGACTTGACCCCATGTTATTTCTTTCTGTGGGGTTATGTTAAAGATCAAGTTGTTATTCCCCCGTTACCATTGAGCCTGTAATTAAGGCAATGCATAATAAGAGCTATAGAGAGTGTTGACGTCAGTAGCTTTAACAGAGTCTGGTCAGAACTTGACTATCGAATTGATGTCTGCCGTGTAACCCGTGGGGCTCACATAGAAAATCTATAAGATTGTCCTCTTTGTAATGGTACTATTAATTATTTTTTGTTGATAAAACCCGTTCTTCTATGTTTATTAAAAAGTTCATTAATAAGCCCGAGTAAAATTTGTGAGTTATATCAAACGAAAGGCAATTAAATTTACAATAAACCTGTGCAAAAGTATTTTTGGTATTTATGTTCTCATTTAATATAAAAGTTTATATTTTTACTTTGTACAAGAAATGTTTAAAATCAATTTTATTACAGTAAATATTTGTTGTTAGCGAATTTCCATAGGAAAAATGAGCTATTGCAGTGTCCCTTATGGTGAGACTCAAGGTCGCGAGTCGCAAATGAGCACCGATCATGGTCTCCATAACACGTTTTGGGGTGTCATTAAAATTCACATATATATATGTATTACAACGAACAACCTTAGTTTTGAATTTTTTTGAATTGTTCGTTTTAGAATATTTCGGGTCCCACGTTTCGGGACGCCAATTCTACAACGAATATTCTTTTTTAGAGGAATTGTTCGTTGGAGAATAAGTTATTTCCACCTACTGGAAGTCTTATAGGCAATCTCACTTTGTTCGGCCTAGGTGAAATAACTATGTGTCGAATATTCAGTTCACTGACTATTCTGACAAAAAACTTTACTTTATACTTCCAGTAATTTATTTTTAATTTTAGCTCAGTAAGAACACAAGTTAATACTTTTACTTTTTGTAAACCTCTGAAGAGTGAGTACACTGGAACTAACCTTGTAAATTGCTTATTTGTGCTTGCAATTATTTTATGAAATTTCACTTTATCAATTCTTAATCTAAAATTCATAAACTATTTGGATATTTGAATATTAGGTGTTTTTGTAAATAATAACCTTTTATAAAACAAAATAAAATTTTAATAATTTCCTTTTTCTAATTTTAAACATAAAACAAAATTCTTGTATTTAATATTTTCCAAATAAAACCAAATAATAACTTTCTTCTCAAATAAAATAATAACTTTTTTAAAACTATGAGGCAGAACTAACCTCTTAATTTATTATAATTTATTTTAATATTTTATTACTCAATTTAATGTAATTTATACTTTAATGAAAATTTGAATTTACGATTTAATGAATTTACTTCTTTAATTAATTACAAATTTCTTAATCTAGCATCCTAAGTAACCCAGTATTTAAAATAAATTTATTTGAATTTACTTCAGGCAATTTAATGGGGACTAACGTATTTTACGCTTCTACCGACCTTTTCACACTTGTCCAGGCGTCGCGACGTTGTGGTGAAATCCGCGAACGCTGTCCAGTGATGACAAGCTACAGATGTTCTGCGTGCTGATAGAGTTGTCTTGTGGGTGAAGGTGGAGTCCTGTAGGGTTGTCTGGATGTATGATGGATGGCTTCTTAAAGATGGATGTGGTGATGCCGTGTCTGCTATCCCGGTTCGTCTACTCCCTCGTAGCTACAGTTGCATGTCCTAGTGGCCGCCTGGTGGTGTCCTGGAGTCCTGTCTGGAAGCTATACGAATCACTCCATGTATCAGCTGTCCTGTAGGCTATGTTTTTCTTCCAGAAAATCCCAAGTTAGGCCAACTTGTATAGACTAAGTTGCCACTGAAGTTCTTATAGAGTTAATGCGGTGTCTATTGCTGCATCCCAGATGATAACCGCAATGCCGTATCTTCTTACTTGTTATAAAAATTTAAAGTTTGACGAAGAAAATACTCAGCTTCTAGCACGCTAAAGTATTTTATAAAAAACAAGTATCTGCTCTCGATGCGTTAACTTACATCGCAGAAATAATAATCCTCGTCGATGCGTTACATTACATCGAAAAAATAATAAGGCCCCTGAGTTTCCCCGAGCAATCGTTTATATAAGGTTTTTCGGCACTATTTCATTGCCAACCTAAGCTTTCTACCACTATTTTTCCATAATGCTTTAAAATCCATTTTTTCGCCAATTTCAAACTTCTAGTCTACGTAACTTTTCATCCTGAATTTTATTATATTTTTCTCATAATTTTGTAACATGATTTAGCCTTTGTTTTAATTAAGTTTCTATTGTTTCTTTGAGTACGCCCCTTTTCGTAAACTGGTCACCCTGTTCTCCTTCCATCAGTCTCGTCTTTGGACCTCCCCTCTACTGTCTTGCGTTCTTATCTGGCTTCCCTCAGTTTTGTGCTATGGAAATCCTTTTTCCATATAACTCTTCCAGGGTTTTTCCGATTTTCCTGAACCTGACATCATTTTCCTCAGCTCGTTGTTACCTTTCCACACGAACTCGAGTGACGTTCGTACGACTCCTGGTTCGCGTACACGACCCGCGCGCGTTTTTCCGCGGCGATTTTTCCCGGAAAAGTCTTAATTTTACACTTCTTTCGGTTTTTCTTTTTCCACTTTTCTTGTCCATTGGTTTTCATTTACTAGCCGGATTTTCATCTCATTTCTGCTTCTGGTTGTCTTGCTGTGAGGTTAGGGACTTCAACGATTTTTCACAAACTAGGGTTTTACTTTACTCCCGAAACATATTTCAAATACTGGATTATTTTTACATAACTACTTCATTTACATACTATTTACTATTCTGAATTGTTAAAAGTTTGAGTTTAAATTTTCCATTAGCTGTGAAGGTGCAAATTCTATCACCTTTTTCCTTTTATAAATTTTCTAGTTTTTCTTTTACATTATAATTTACATTAATCAATACTAAAACTTGTTTTAGTTAGAATTTAAAAAACTTTATTTTTAACCTACTTTTTTATCCTTTAAACTTTATGAATTACCATTAACTTTTTTATATGACAAAATTTCGCTAAAACTTATTTCACCTTTATTTTAGGCCTTTTTAAGAAAAGCCTAAAAAACCTTTTCTTTTTTAAATTAGAGGAATTTTGAAAATTTTCTCATTCTTTGAAAGCTCGTATCTTACGTAACTTTATGATTTTTTAATATCTAACCTTGCAGTAAATACACCCGCGGTTAGCGTAATGCATTTCCCGAAGATTTTTATTTTTTATTCAAATCTTGGATTTTGGCTTCCCGTAGGAATCTTTTAAGTAATTTTTATAAGTTCCCAATCCTTTTCAGACAGGCAGGGTCCAAAAGTTTAATTCTACCCGATAACAGACCGCCCGCGTATACATGCTGATCTCGTGACCTACATTTGGCTTTAACTCACTGCAAGTCCCTATTATTCAAATTTACAAAATTAACTGCAAATTTAAACTCAAGACCTACAACGAGTTTTGTCCGTTGTAGTATATATATGTGTTCGCACTCTAGCGGCCGCATTTTAAGTCCGATTTGGTCCAAATTTAGTACACGTATTGGTTGTCTATGTCGCTCGGATGAGTTTGTTAGCCAAAAAAATCCAACAACCAGAAGTACGTTTTTTGACCGGAAGTAACTATTTTTTGATATTTTGACTACGAGAATCAAATTTTTTAGAGTTTTTTCTAAAAATATAAATGTAGGATGTTATTTTGCACATTCAGTTTTTACGCGACCTTATAGTTCGCTTGGTTCCTCCAAAATCTATCAAAACGTAAAATATCATAAAAGTACCCGGTTCGAAGCCAAGTGGTGCAAACTCGTGAAAAAATTACCTATTTCCCAAATTTTTGATTAAAACCCTAAAACAGGCATATAAACTTAATTTTGGAAATTTTCTCAACTCACGTCAGCGGTCCAGCTGCGTGGTCGAATTATTTTTGTTTTTGTTTGCTTTTATTTTTTTAATCTAACCTAAAATCCTGCTGGTTGTGAAGAATAATACACCGAATCCAAATTTCCCGAGTTGGTTGCTGCGATGATGAATTTAAACAAACCTGTTTTGCAAGGCTTTTAATCAGCGCAGCTGTTTTATCTATACTAATATTATAAAGAGGTAAACAATTGTTGTTTGTTTCTATGTAGGGGGTAATTTCCGGAACTACTGAACCGATCGAAGAAATAGTTTTAAAATAAAAATCTTCACTATTCCTGAGTAGCATAGGCTATAAATCATTTTGATAAAAATTTTTGTATTTCAATATTTGTAAATTGAAATATGAACTGATGAACCTAGACTGATGAACCGACACATGTATTTACATTTATTACCATAGCAACCAACTGAATAAAATAACAGATAAAACAGCTGTTTGCTCTAATATTTCCATTAACAGCTGATTTCAAACTTTGAAGCAAAATATTTGTATTTCTGACTTTTAGGTTAGGTTTTTATTAAAGTATAGACCTGAGCCTTGCTGGTTCTTTTAACCTTTATTATAACTTCTGTTATATTATTTGATTTTAACATTTAACATTATTTACCATCTTAGCTTTGGGGTTTACTATTAATCCTACACCTTTATTATAAAGAAAACATAACATGATTATGTGTATAGAAGGTTCCAACAGGGTTAGCGTGCGGAGCACACAGGGATTTCCTCTAGTCTGATATATAGTTGTAAACATAACAGCAAAGTATAATCTACGCTTGCGTTACAGATGATGGGTGAAATCAGCTGATATATTATATTGTTACCCACGTAAGTGCACTCGCTATTATAGGAGTCGATAGTTCAAAGGAAATTTAAGTTAGTTTTAGTTAGTCAAAGTATTGTTATGTCTCACAAATGCAGTTAAGCACTTTAAAACAATGGCTCGCTTGGTATTTTAAACTGCAGTACCAATTATTGCACTAGTTCTATTTGATGCGTTGCAGTTAATTGCCTTTTCATTTGTTTTTATGCGTAGTATACACAGTGGATTTAAACAAAAGGTTATCAGGTTTTACACATTCACTACGTTATAACGTTTTATTTCCTCTCACAAGATTTACTACATTTTCACTGTGGAAGCGGGCAAATCATTTTCCGGTTCCTAGCAATGCAGCAACGGTTGGTGCATCTATTGCTTTCATATTGGCCTTCCTCCTCATAGGGGCTGGCTGGTTCCGATTGCCCTGCTGATCTTTTAAATCGTTAACGAAATATTTGTTTGCAGTTTCAAAATTAAGCAGCTCCGCCGTGTCCGGTATTTTATTTCCATATCTGAATTCAAAACAGAAAGTGGAAGTGAGAAGAATGGCAAAATATAAAAACACAGACACTGAGAAGGCAAATAAAGCAGTAGAATAATTAACAAACAAACAAGACGAAAATGTGAAACACTTTTCGAAACTTTGACTCGTTTTTTTTTTTAATAACTGTCAAAATTGGGTTTCCCTTACCAAAAAACATATAAAACGATATCCCTACTTTTATTTTTTAAATGTTGACCCCAAAACCCTGATCCCGACGTGCTACGACTCTTTAACTGTCAAAACCGGTTTTCCCTTACCGAAAAACATATAAAACGATACCCCTACTTTTATTTTTTAAATGTTGACCCCAAAAACGTAAACCAGACGCGCTACGACTTTTTAACTGTCAACATCCTGTTTTCCCGTACCCAAATACATATAAAACGATAACCCACACTGTATTTTCAAAATTTTGTCCCAATATTTAAAAAATGTTGACCCAAAAACGTTAACCCGACGCGCTACGACTTTTTAACTGTCAACAACCGTTTTCCCATACCCAAATACATTTAAAACGATAACCCACACTGTATTTTCAAAATTTTGTCCCAATATTTTAAAAATGTTGACCCAAAAACGTTAACCCGACGCGCTATACTTTTTAACTGTCAACATCCTGTTTTCCCGTACCCAAATACATATAAAACGATAACCCACACTGTATTTTCAAAATATTGACCCAAAAACATGACTCCGACGCGCTACGACTTACGCTAGAAAGCTCAAAAGCTTTTCAACTCTCTGCAATAAAATTACGAAGATTTATTCGATAGAATTAGATTGTTCCCTGTAATGTCTTACTCAGTTTCACTGTTTCTATGGATTATTTTGGTAGAGATCGTTGTGCCTTGTGAAAAATAAGTTACAAGTTCCAGCTTATTATGTAAATGTATGATTAATATATCATGTAAAAAAAGTGAAGTTCTTTTTTAAAACTAAAATATCGACCAGATATTATTTTATTTAGAGTATGGTTTTGAAAACAATATTTAATATATCTACGCTCATACAAGAAAATACTCAAATTTGGATATTTAAAACCCATATCTCGGATATTGGTTCTCATAAAATCAATATTCTGTAGATACACCAAAATTTTCACGTAATGTTATAAAGTTTCCAGGATAATGTTAGGTTTCAGTCAGATGACTCTTGAGTTAGTGACCAAACTTTTATAATATTTAAGTTAAACCAAAAAAATGTCACCCAGTTTTAGGCTAACCAACGAATTTTTACCCAATTCTTATTGTTAAATCTTTAATTTTTACCCGATTCTTATTGTTAAATCTTTAATTTTTACCCAATTCTTATTGTTAAATCTTTAATTTTTACCCGATTCTTAGGTTAAACAAACAAATTGTATCCAATTCTTAGGTTAACCTAAAAAATATCACCTATTTTGTAGGTCAACTCGAAAATGTTTACCCAATTCTTAGGATTAAACTTTTAATTTTTACCCAATTCTTCGGTTAACACCAAAGATTTCACCCAATTCTTAGATTAACACCAAAGATTTCACCCGATTCTTAGGTTAACACCATAAATATTTTGATCTGTTATAATATTAGACAGACGTCTAACATTAAAACAGAAGAGGGTTTTGAAAGGGGGTCTGGGGGTGATGAGGGGAATTTTCTGGTCTGGGGGGCGGGAACAAGGGAGTGGTAGGTGGGAGGCGGTGGGTGGAATTTTTGGGCCGGGGGCGGGAAAGGGGAGTTGTAGGTAGCATTTTGGAGGTGGAGGGAGGAATTTTTGGGGCAAACTTTGGGGTTGGGGGTGACCCTTGGATCAACCTGGGGTAAAACCGGCCTTTGCTCTCTACTTAGAACCTACAGCCATAAACTACATTTAAATTTGTAAAAATATTCTAGCCACTAAACTGCATAAACATTTTTAGAAATATTCTAGCCACTAAAATACATTTAAATTTGTGGAAATATTCCAACTACTAAACCACATTTAAATTTTTAATCATTTTGTAGACAATAAGATCCATTTAAAAATGTAGAAATATTGTTAGAAATAAACTACAGTTAAATTTGTAGAAATATTCTAGACCCCAAATTGTATGTAAACAGGTAGAAATAACGTAGGCCATAAAGTACAATTAAATGTTTGGACAAATTATAGGTCTTAGCCGATTTAAACGTGAACCACTAAAACTATCTAATATGGTACTGAGTGCCTAAAACAATTTTTTTAAATAGCATACATATTTTTAACAAATTTTGTAAAACTAACCATATTTGTAAAACAATTTTCAAAGGTTAGTTTTAAAAATGTATTGTTACTATTCATTTTTCCGTCAGTTATGTTTAAACAATAGTAAAATTGTATTTGCACATTAAAGTTTGTAGAAAGTGTACTACTAAGGGTGGGTCTATTAAGTTTGGCAGCTATTTCAGTTTGAGTTTTTCGAAATGAATAGGTATTGTATTAGTTTCCTGTCGCCAGTCATGACAAAATTATATGATTTCGATATCACCCTTAAACCTTCTGGAGCCTTAAAACAAAAATTGAAACAATAAAGGATACTATTTTTTTATTTAGATCATTTCTTTAAACAAAATTGTAAAAACTTAAAATGTAATTTTTGAAATTCAATTAAAAGTAAAACATAATTAGTAGATACCATTTGTGTTAAGTTGGTCCATAAAAGACTTTAATTAAAGTTTCACATTGATCCATCACTTTTAAGAATACAAATTAAGTTTTGCGTTTAATACACTAAACTTACTGTCAATCACAATAAAGTTTATTCCCCGGAAAGGTATTAATAAATACAAAATTGTGTCAACTTACCGCGGTGCATCATCGGGAAATGGTGCAGCTAAAGTAAATGTCAGTACAGTCAGAACCAAAAATATCTAAAAAAAAAAAACAATTATTACTACAGTGACAATGGTGCAGTAGACAGCTGCAGTAAGCTCCCGTGAAAAATCATAGGCAGATTTAATTAGATACACATCAGAACTACATAATTTAAAAAAATAATATTTAAAAACAACAGACGTTAACTCGGCAAATGTATACAATTATAAGGATTATTTGTTAAAAAAATGTTATTTATATTAATTATTAAATACATCCAAATAAAGATAAAAATATTATCTTTTAATTGCTTTCTAACTTCATATTGCTGGATCAAATCATTATATTTAGAAGTTACTAGCTGACCCGTGCGAATATTTCGCAAGTTCGGAGTAGGCCTACATTTACCTGATTTAACACGTTGATTTAATTCAGTTAATTAAGTTTATTTATTTACATTGGTTTATAAATAACAGTTTCCCTATACAATCTTACAGTGTACACAATCTAACTAACAGCTGTCATGCTAGTTAAACAGATGGTTAGTAGATGGCGCCTTTCATTAGGAACATACAGAGTATAATATAAAAGTTTTTTAAATCAATTTTTGTTATTAAAACATGAATTTCAAGCCGTTTGTCTATTTTTCCCGTGTAGTGGTTAAGGAAAGCTTTAAAATGATGCCTCATTCATGTAATTTGATGATGTATTAAGGAAGTTATGGCGTACCGACAAAAAAATAGTCTTGAGAAATAATATATGCGATTAATATTATGATAAAGAAATTAATAATGGAATATGTTTATATGTTTTACGAAGATGTACGATTGTTTCCGAATATAAACGAATGGATATCTCTTCTTTAAGCTTGAATAAATGAATATATTGATAACAAAAGGTTGTATTCATTTTATAACCTGAAAGCAAATCTTATAACGTATATTGCCTACATTAGCAGCTGTTATTTAACTCATATGTATTTTAAGATAAGTTGTAAACTTAACCCCAAAGTATAATCTACGCTAGGTTTGTTTTAGTATTACAGATGAGTGAAATCAGCTGTTATATTATATTGTTACTCACGTACGTACATCAAATTAACAAACACAATTCAGTGAGTGTATTGAAATATATATTTTGAAATGATTTGTGGTTAAAGTAAGATTCGTATGATCAGGGCAAGTGGTAAGAAAGCGTAATAAGCATATACGCGTGATTAATGTTTATGTAATTTATTTTACATGTTAATTGTTATTTAATTTTTAGGGTATAGTTATACCATTTCATTTTACTTTGCCTTAATAATATAAGTAATCGAATTACAAACGCTGTTTTATGTCACTTAAGAATAATATTACACAAATTTAGCTTTACAGCTTGCAGGTAGTTTAATTTATTCTTACAGTATAGTTGTAGCTGTCCATATTTTTTAAACAATCCTGATACCAATATGTGTAAATTGTGAAATTAGTTGAGTAGTTTTCGAGCATATAGAAACACTAGCTGACCCGGCAATGCTTCGCTATTGCATAATTTTTTTTGTGAAATAAAGGCGACAAATGATCGTGATTTAGTAACTTTGACCCCCAAACCCCCCCCC
>JAGFPH010002334.1:160058-177375 GCA_018207615.1 Philaenus spumarius | reverse complement strand
GAATTTTTTGAAAACCTTTCTTAGTTAGCACCTATGTCCCTAGAGGAAGCTACATACCAAATTTCATTCAAATCTATTCGGTAATTTTGGAGAAATCGTGATTTAATAATTTTTACCCCCAAACCCCCCTAAAATTTTCAATTTCTTAAAACCCTTTCTTAGTGAACACTTATGGCCTTAGAGGAAGCTACATACCAAATTTCATTCCAATCTGTTCGGTAGTTTTGAAGAAATCGTGATTTAATAACTTTGATCCCCCCAAACCCACCTAAAATTTCTAATTTTTTCAAACTCTTTCTTAGTAAGCACCTATGGCTCTAGAGGAAGCTACATACCAAATTTCATTTCAATCCGTTCGGTAGTTTTTGAGAAATCGTGATGAGTGAGTCAGTGAGTGAGTGGTATTTCGCTTTTATATAATATATAGATTATGTGCGTAGGCTAATGAGTATTTAATTGTAATTATAGTTAACCCATTTTGTTTATTTGACTTAAGCAATCGAGTTGTAAATTGATGGGTTTTTTAATCTCTTAAGAATAATATTGCACACTGAGTTTCATAGGTTGTAGTAAGTTAGTTCAATTTATATTTACTGTATCGTGGTAGCAATCACATTTCAACCCC
The DNA here is from genome assembly GCA_018207615.1 of Philaenus spumarius. Classification (NCBI taxonomy): domain Eukaryota; kingdom Metazoa; phylum Arthropoda; class Insecta; order Hemiptera; family Aphrophoridae; genus Philaenus; species Philaenus spumarius. The sequence continues at coordinate 176,750 of JAGFPH010002334.1, read as the reverse complement.
TTATATTCAACTCTTAGCAATTGTCATGTCTAAATAATCCTAACATTAATATAGATAGTATGTGAAATTTTTTGTAAAATCGGTCGTATAGGTTTTGATTCTAAAGAGGACAAAGAAACACAGAATCAAAGAAGATGAAATCCACGGGTTATCGACTAAACAATTATTCTGTTTTGGCATTAGTACTGAATTTTGTCTAAGAATTATTAAATGTTTTGTGTTTAAATGAAGTCAAGAAATATCAGTGGTGTTAGCTTTGTTTTATGTTGTACATTTGTAAAAAAAAAAACTAAAACACAATAATAGATAAAAGGGATATTACACTATCAAAGTTATTCGTCAACTATTTGGTCGACCTTTTATCAAAGATCTTAGATGAAATCTTTGAGAAAGATTTGTCAAAGAAAACATATTACACCTGTCCAATTTCTTTGAAGAGCTGAGTTATTAACAAGGTATGTTTTGGGGTTATGTTTCGGTTTATTATTTTATTATTAAAGAAATACAGTTGAAAGATAGTTATTCATAATAAAACTTAAACAACTTGTAAATATACTTTTACAATAGTAAAAAGTCTTTTTAAATGTTTTACAAAAAACATAACCATAGGCTATACACCAATGATTGAATGAAACCTCGAACCAAAAATAGAAGGAACAAAAAACAATAACAAAACAATTTAAAACCTTTTTAATAGGCTTTACTACCAACCCCAATATTACAGACTGTAAAGCATTAATTTGTAATTTGTTTTAAAGGTGTTTGCCCATCGTGGTTTGTAGGCATTCGAGTGGATGTTCCACAAACATTCTTATTTTTCATAATGTAAAAATTAAGTTTCCATAGATTCAACTCTCCGTGTCATTTTGCCATCGTATTATACATATAAAAGCAAAGTGACACAAGGAATACATGAAAACTGAAAAAAACATATATTTTGAGGTCAGGAGGTTCCCTAAAAAAATTCCTACTACATTAATATTTTAGTACTTTATTCTTATTCTTTTTTGAAAATCTTTGTCAAAGTTTACAACATTGTCAAAGATTTATCAAAGTTTGATGAACAAAGTATTTCGTCAAAGAATCGTTAAATTTCTTTGATGGAAAATCTTTGATCAAAGAAATTTTACGTTTATTCGGTACTGTAATATGTAGCTAATAATAAAATTACAACTCACCTTAATCGTGTTGAAGTTCTATCTTCTATTATGCGACGCTTTTATTCGTGCAATTAAACTAAGGAATATCTTCCTGATCTAGATTATTCTAGATTAAATAGTGACCGTTTCAAAGCACGAGGAAAGGTCTGAACGCACAATTAGAACTATGTGTCACTAATTTCTTGCTCATAACTTCCTTTACACTTTGGAAACCGTTCAGTTAAAACTAATTTCATTCTTACAACCATCACAGTCGAATTCCATTTCTTTTATAATACCGTATAACAATGGATGTTTTATTCACTTTGTTTTTCTTTAGGAAACAGATTTAAGATTTATAATTAATTCGACCACGCAGCTGAACCGCTGACGTGATTTGAGCAAATTTATAAAATTAAGTTTATAGGAATATGTTTTAGGGTGTCGACCAACAATTTGGGAAATAGGTCTACTCACGACAGTGCTGAATAGTTGCAAAATGTTTCGCAAGCCATTCCGCATATTGAAGTATCTTCAATAAACAAAGCATTGCGTGCTTCGCACGCCATTCCGTATGTTGGGAGTATTTTCAATACACAGTGCATTGTGTGCTTCGCACGCCATTCCACATATTGGGAGTATTTTCAATACACATTGCATTGCGTACTTCCCACGCCAACCCCCGTATTGGGAGTATCTTCAATACACAATGCATTGCGTACTTCCCACGCCAACCCCCGTATTGGGAGTATCTTCAATACACAATGAGTTGCGTGCTTCGCACGCCAACCGCACGGTAAAATCCACCACATGGCTTTGAACGGGGTACCTTTATGGTATTTTATGTTTTGATCGATTTTTGGGGAACCAAGCGAGCTATAAGGTCGCGTAAAAAACCAAAATGTGCAGAATAAAATTCTAAATTTATATTTTTAGAAAAACTCTACAAAAAATCATTCTCGTAGGAAAAATCTCTAAAAATAATTACTTCCGGTCAAAAAACGTACTTCCGGTTATTGGATTTTTTTGCTAACGAACTCCGAGCGACGTAGACAACAACCATGTTTACCAAATTTGGACCAAATCGGACTTAAAATGCGGCCTCTAGAGTGCGAACACATATATACATATATATTATACATATGTACATATATATATACTGTATATATGATGTTTAATGACACTCCAAAACGTGTTCTGGAGACCATGATCGGTGCTCATTTGCTACTCCCGACCTATTGTATTTTATTTTCAAAAATGATTATTAATAATGTAAACATTTAATTTACGTCTTGTTTTTATCACAGACAAAGCTAAGTGTTTTCAAGATAGTTTACCAAAAAAGTAAATCTCAGCAATAGTCAAATAAACTAAAAGATAGTCAGAAAACATTCTTTTATTTGAAAATATAAAGAATTGAAAAGTGTCTAGAAGTTAAAAATAAAAATAGGTTCTCAGAAAAAAACACAGTTATTGTTTAATATAACTGTTATATACATATATTGTTAAATATATAGGGTCAAGTCAATATAACAAAATAATATCTTTTTAGAAACTAAAAGCTAGAAAAGAATCTCAAAAATATGAGTAACTTTAAAAACCATTTAACCCTTTAGGACTGACAGTACTTTTAAGTACCACAAAATTCAACTGTCTTTATAAAAGGTAACAGTGGCTTTATCTACAAGTTGAAGCCTGGAGGTACTTTAGAGTACCATTGCAATTCTGTAAAACAGGTCTACACCTAGTTTCAACAAATGCCACTATAAAGCAGGACTTGCTTGGCTAAGTGCTTGCTTCCAATTGGCAATTTATATGGTGTGATTTCCAAAAAATTTTAATAAAACATGTTCTAGTCTTTCATTTGACAGTATTTTTTATTAAAAGGGTAGCATATTGTTTTAAATTGATTACTTAACTTAATAAGAACTGAACTAAGTTATTATTATAAACCTCTCGCGTATGCATATTATACAGATTCAAACTTAAGAGCAACCAAACAAACTTCCTATAACCACTCCTAGATGTTGCTGATTACAGTGGCTAGATAGAGACAGTGTGGTCAACGGACGTCTTGTTTTCTATTGGCTGCGCCATATTGTTTCCATTTTTCTGCTTACAGTAATGTTATTTAAATAGGAATTAGTTACTTTCGTGATATTACTGCTGTTATTTCATTGTTTTTCTTGCTTTTTTATGGTTTTTCGTAGTTTATGATTTAATTATTAAATAGTTCAGTTGTAATTTAGTGTTAACTTAGTGAAAACTGAAATTACAGTCTATAGATAACTGGTCCTTTTAGTGGTTTTGACAGTATTAAGTACAAGTAACACAAAATTTAAACAGTGGTGTAAACCTAAAATAAAGTTTGTACGCAAATATTTTTCATTGTATATGATTGTATTTATTATTTCCACTCCTCCCATTAACCTTCTTTCTGGCAAAGAGTAGCCTACCTTGAGTACCTTTTAGCAATAATAAATAAAAAAACTTTGTAGCCTACATCTAAAGTAATATTTAATAAGTTATATATATCATTATACTCAGGAGATTCTTCAGATTTATTTGGTACATGGTTTATTACATTATAGTCTACTTTTATCTCTTGTCATTGTAGGCCAATATCAATTGCTTGAGTGCGTGAAAACTATAACTAGGCCTACATATTTCTTTCTAATAGCCTACTTACAAAATAATGTGGTCGTCCTAATATATTATTGTTTATAATAAATTAGGCTTCGTTGTATGCCTTTTTAGAACATATTTTGTTTGTTTGAACCTTTTAAGGTAAAATTTCCAATACGCCATATTTTTTCTTTTCAATAGCCTACTTACTAAATAATGTGTTTACTATACTTTTTTTTGTGTAGGCCTATTTAAAATATATTAGGCTTAATTTTATGCCTTGTCGGAAACATATTTTGTGCTTTTATGAACTTTTTTACTCGTGGAAAAACTAATAGGCCTACTAATTTTTAGAAGACAAAATATATATAAAACAACACACAAAATTATACTTGAAGTTATTTTTGGGTAGCATATATGTATCCTTTATAATATAGTTTAGAAACCCTAATTTTACATTTTTTAAATACATAAACTTTTGCATTTTGCCGAAATTTAATATTTTTCTCCCAAAAATGTATTTTTGGAAAAAAACTATTTTAAAATTGTTTCTTTTAAAACATATTTTTTATATTTTATAATATTGCATTTATAATTTAAAAAACTTTAGGTATTTTTCAAAGGGCCAACTTTTGACATTTCAATAGGCTGAATAACACAGTAGTTTTGTTCCATTTGTACTAAACTACTCAAATTGTTGTTTATAATTGTTAAAAATTCAACTTCACAGAAATGTTGCTTGTACTTTTCTGACGAAGAAAATGAATAATAGTATATACTTCACTAAGATTAATTAGATTATATAGATGTTTAAATGATAATGTGCACGAGTAGTAAAAAAGTGCCAGCCGGTATTTTCTATATTCATTAATTTAGTGAAGAAAATATATCGAAAAAATGGTTTATACTTGACAATTTTTGTGACAATGTATTAATTAAATTGCATAAGAACAATTTTGAAACGGAAATTGGAGTTAAATGCGAAATATCGTCCCTACGCTAATATAAACCAGTGTTGAGTTGGAAACAATATGGCGGCCAGCGCTCGTTGACCACACTGTCTCTATCAAGTCACTGTAGTGCTGATAAACTATCTTTTACTTTACTTATACTATACACGTAATATATCTAGTCATATCTCGTCAGCTTGGAAGTGAGCCAACCACCATTTGCTTTACTCCCGCCCTCCTACAATCAAACCACAGATATGATTAGATATCTGGTCTCCCTAGCCTAGATTCGAACCCAGCATCTTCTGATCAGGAAGACGCAACGTTATCTACTAGGCTACGGCTTGATTAAAGAAAATATAATACAATACAATATATATATAATATAATATAATACGGCTTGACAATACAATACAAAATATACTATGTAAATCATATTTGCATTTTATAGTGTGCTGCTAAGGGGTGAAAATGTAATAACAACCCCTAAAACAATAAACATTTATTACCATGCGGCGTATCTTTGGACCGTGTGCGAAGCCACGGGTACCTGCTAGTTTAGTATAAAATTATAACTTATAAGAAGATTTTTCGACCATCTCGCATTTTTTCCGTGGAGGATCACGCTGTAAACTACACTTACGAGCGTCAGACCATATCAAGAGGCGATTACAGATCTCAGTATTGGTAGCTTTGCGAGATCCCTTCCTAATAATAGAAGTGATTTTTCTTCTTTTATCTTTGTCTCCTCATTCTGTGGCACTTTTACTTAGGTGGCCTTATGTTCCAGCGAGTGAGGAAAAACTACTGGAGGAGCATCCGTATTGGTAGAAACTATTTTTCCTTTCAAGTAGGTATACTTTTTATTTTTTTATTTTTTTTTTAATCGGTTACACTGTTTATAATTTTTGAAAGCTGTTAGGACGAATGATGAAATATTTTTCTCAATCTCAGTATTTTGTTCTGAAGATGAATTTTTTAGAGCAAATTTAGTTAAAATACCATTTCCGCCTCTGATATGTTTGCCACTGGTAATTTTTTACTTTTTAGCTGTTTAATAAGCGCCATCCTCGTAAAAAAACACCCACCTGTAAAACATTATATAAAACTACTTCCAAATAGTCAAAAATAAATAAAATGGCCCTACTGAAAAAAGCCAGGCTTTTCATAAGTAAAATATCATAAATCATAATTAATCAAGTAATAAAAACTACTTATTAAATGCATTCCGTTTTGGAATTAAAACAAAAATGTAATACATTTTCAAATATAATAAAGAGCAAATTATCATTTATTGGCATTGATTGAACGAAAAACTCACTTAATATTGTGTACGGAACAAACGGTATTTATTGTTTGAATAATTTACTTTGCCCTTAGTTGATTCGCCTCATTTATTTGTCTCTGGCATGTAAATAATCAGCCTAGCTATTTCCTACCTTGATATCCAATGAATATGTTTTTCTTTTGACCCCCAAGATTCGCGATTGGCTCCACTGTGATCAGTCCGTCCGCTTTGTATTGTTAGTTTTACAATTGACTGTTTGTTCATTTTCAATCGTTCACGGTTACAAAAATAAAACAATTAAAAATAATAACTAACTGACGATTACGTTTAACTTTACTTTAGTTATAACATTTAATTCCCAATGTCTATCAAAAATGAAACACTTTATATATGATGATAGGCTACATTATTAGAGTTCCAAAATATTGTTTCTATAATAATCAAAATGCAACACGACCCCTTGTTGGCAGATTTGAGATTAAAAGTTTAAAAAAAATTTGTTTATGACCTCAACTCAGAATTAAAGTTAACTTTATTTCGCAAAGCGATCATAGCATGTGACAAATACTCTCATTGAAATGTTTGTTCAAAAACAGATGTTCGGTGATTAAAAAGGGGAAAATATACCAGTATAATGGATTCAGCATCTATGAAATAAATTGGACACTTAGATACAGTTGTGTGTTAATTAATAGGTGTCATTTATAACAATGAACTGTAGTAAAATAGCAGTCACCGAGTGAGAAACTGATTAAGTCTTTGGAGTGGTCTATGTAGCTTTTAATTTTACTGATATGTGTAACAGTCATACCAGGTTTGTGTTAACTAATGCTAGCAATCAATGAGTTTAAAGGGACGGATGTTTCTCCACAAGGTGGGTGGTTGCTAGCTACACATGCTAAGCAGCTTTTTGTTTATATTTGCAGTTCCGATTAAAAAAATAACACTTATAGAACTTTTGTTATGTGGACCAAAGACAAAATTCAAGAAAACCTAATCAAATCGCTAAGAAGTACAGAAGAGCCACCAGCAAGACGTAAAATAAATATGGAAAATGTTTTGTTAATCGATGTTGGTCTTCATATACGCCACACAATGAGGGAAGCAATGAAGTTAGGAGTACACAAGTCGAAATATGAAGGTCCTTTTTGGACACTGATTTGATTAACACAAGTGTTTCTTGAATGTAAACATAAACTGCATCCTCTTCCAAAGGATTATTCTGGCTAAGATAAATAAATAGTTAATTTGACACTACTTGCGTGTAAATCGGTCCAGTGTCTCACACGTCCTTCCGGAAGATTTTTAATTTTGTGTTTTAATGTATAGGATTTGCAAATTACTAGGATATTTAATGTGTTCAATTAATATTTTAACAAATAAACTCCTCATTTCTAGATGTTTAAATTTTTGACCCTCTAGATGGCCTCCCCATTCTGGCGGTGTAAGGAAACATATGGAGGGCATTAGGGCAAGATATATTGTTTTGCCTTAACGCAAACGTTTTATAAGCGCGGATACATTATTTTGATGGTGCAGTTTAAACTTTCCGTGGTAAGAAGGTAGTCAAGAATTGTAACTGTGTAAATGTGGAAAAAGTATCGTGAATTATTCTTGAAGTCAAATTTAAGTAGCACAAAAATGTTTGCCTTATTTATTTAAATGAAATATTAAAATAAAACAAAGTTAAACACAAAAGCGTAAAACTACAAATCTAATCTAGATAATTTGGTAATTCTTATAAACTCCATCGTTTTAGGGTTGATTGATTTAGTTCTTAGTTTTGTATTTAATGGTACTTAATAACTATAAGCCTCCCTACATTTTGAGTTTGAAAGTCAGTTGAAAATATGAAACCAGGTTGACGGACTGAACCCTTGTACAGTGACGGCGACAAGAACCCGCGCCTCCCCCCTCCCATTATAATATCTTTAAAACCATAATTACTATTGACGAGTGAACGGGTTAATTTATTCATATGACCTGACATTTCCTTTACTGCACGAACGCCATGATAAATAGTTTTCGGCCTAAATGATGACCGATATAAAATAAAATATACAATTTTTGTATACGTTACTAGGAGAGACCCCTGCGTGCTCCGCATGCAACCCCCGGTGCGACCTTCTAAAAACATATGTTATGTTTTATTTATAATAAAAGTGTAGGATTAATAATAACCTCAAAACTAAGATGGTAAATAATGTTAAATGTTCAAATCAAATTATTTCTTATATTTTTTATAACAGCAGTAATAATAAAGGTTAAAAGAACCAGTAAGGCTCGGGTCTACACTTAATCAAAAACCTAACAAAAAAGTTATAAATAATAACCTCAAAACTAAAATGGTAAATAATGTTAAATGTTCAAAACAAATTAGTTCGTAAATTTTATAATTTGAATAAATAATTCATTTCCTCCCTTATAAAAATCAATATTTACTTCCACCATGCAGCTGTATTAGTTAGTTTCTTATTATAAACAGCTGTTTTGTATTAAAATGTTTTTATAACCTTCTAAATACTGTAATCATCGTTATTTACATCCACGAAATCAGCTGGATTAGTTTGTTTCTTATTATAAACAGCTGTTTTGTATAGAAATGGTTTTTAAATATTTTCCATGTTAATCTTATGGGGAAAGCCCCACCTTTGAGATTAGCTCACGCCATTAAGGATAATAATTTTTGACATCTAAAACCTTATTGCAAAACTACGAAATGAGACGAATTTTTTGAAACCTCAAACATTAAAATTGGTCCAGAAATAAGGGAGGAGTTGTGTTTACAAAAAACGGCTTCACGTATTATATATAAAGATTCTAACACTCGCGCTCCAAGGACGAATCAAAAACCAACTACTGAGACATGAGATAATTATTACATAATGTGTTAAATATTAATTAAAGTAAATTCAATAAGTAAAATAATTTATACTTCATACAAAGAAATAAATGTATTGTTAATAGTACGATTTAAACTGGTCTAAAACACTCTTATTGGTTTTAACTAATTTTCGTCATAAAAACGTATAGTAATAAGATTTGTATTCCTCATAAATGTAGCGGTAATAGTTGACCGAGCAAAGCGAGGTCTTTGTTTTAACTCGACCGTTCGGCATTTCGTCTGTGTGTGTGTCTCACGATTAGGCCTACGGCTAAACGCCTTGACCGATTTTGATGATTTTTTGCATGAATGTTCCTTATTCCTAGGCCGAGCCATGGAAATATACGGTTTTTTTCCATTTTTCATTTTTAACCTCTTAAATAAAATAAAAATTGCGGCCGGACCGTTTTTCTCAGTCTAAGCTTTTTCCAAAGCCAGTTTGTGGCTTAACCGTAATTCGAATTTAAAAACTAATAACATTTTGAGCATAGCAAATTTGATTTTCAACAAAATTGTATTCTTTATTTTTTTCCGTATCTCTAACGGCAAGCTCACAAAATGGCCATAAACTTCAAATTTGTACTGTAAATACATTGTTAAGTTTTAGTTATTTAAGTATGTAAATATTTAATTCTATGTTTTCCCTCAATTACGCGATATTTTTAGCTACCTTACGCATTATTAACCTAAATAAAACACAATGCCCCCTAAAAGAAAATCTTTAGCAGTTAAAGCACAAGATAAGAAAAAAACGAGAACTAGAAACCACGGAATCGCGGGATTTGCAAAATAATGTTTCACTGGCTAAGCCTTCTGCTCACTTCCTTACTGGCACACTATTTTTAACCTAAGCTCAAAACCACATTTGTTATTTCAATGAGCGAGGTCTACTGTTCACAGAAACAGAACTACCAGATAGAAAAATCCAAGTGATTGTGTTTTCACGGCTGTAAATATGTCACTTATTATCAATTTATATAAAATTATGAACTTACCAAAAATCCATTCTGCACTGGTCACTTTCTAGTATATACTTTTTTGATTATCTCGTGTCCTTTGTTTATCAAATGCCAATAGTCTACTTTAAACTGAGTATTTTGTAGTTCTGTTCATTGTATGGTAATCGTTTATAATGGTAATTGCAGTTAATTTTTTGACAATTCTTACTTAAAAACCTGGTCAAGGCTCGCGGGCCCCCCCAGCTCACGCGCACCCCCGCACCGCGGGCCCTGCTGGCCCGTTATCGCCGCCACTGCCTTTGTAATTGGTTTGCAGTAAATGTATAAACAAACTGTATAGACACTTCGTATGGTGAATAGAATATGGAACGTTATTATTATCAGAAATATAAAGTAATACATTTTCATTGTTTATGTATTCGTAATTAAGGTTAACCCTGTAATTTCCAAAATATTTACAGTCCGTAGTAAAAACTAGATACATGTCGACAAGAAATGCATTATTGAACCGTTATGCTAAATTAGTTACGGTTATCTTTATCAGCGAAATTCCGTAGGAAAAATGAGCTATTGCAGTGGCCCTTATTTTAAGACCCAAGGTCGGGAGTAGCAAATGAGCACTGATCATGGTCCCCAGAACACGTTTTGGGGTGTCATTAAAAATCATATATATATATATGTATGGATATATGTGTTCGCACTCTAGCGGCCGCATTTTAAGTCCGATTTGGTTCAAATTTTGTTGGTTGTCTACGTCGCTCGGACGAGTTCGTTAGCCAAAAAAATCCAACAACTAGAAGTACGTTTTTTGACAGGAAGTAACTATTTTTCGAGACTTTTCCTAAGACAATGAATTTGTTTTTGAGTTTTTTCTACAAATATAAATGTAAGATGTTATTCTGCACATTTTGTTTTTTTTACACGACCTTACAACTCGCTTGGTTCCCCCAAAATCGGTGAAAACGTAAAATACCATAGAAGTACCCGGTTCAAAGCCATGTGATGGATTCTACCGGTGGGTTGGCGTGCGAAGCACGCAATGCATTGTATATTGAAGATACTCCCAATACGGGGGTTGGCGTGGGAAGCACGCAAGTCTTTGTGTGTTGAAGACACTCCCAACACGGGGGTTGGCGTGCGAAGCACGCAATGCGTTGTGTATTGGATATACTCCCAATATGCGGAATGGCGTGCGAACCATTTTGCAGCTACTTAGCACCGTCGTGAATAGACCTATTTCCCAAATTGTTGGTTGAAACCCTAAAACATAGGAGTATAAACTTAATTTTGGAAATTTGCTCAACTCACGTCAGCGGTTCAGCTGCGCGGTCGAATTATTTATAGCAATACTAGTAACCCCGTGAAAATCAAACATTACATAGAAAAGTTTTAAGTAACAGGATTTACAAAATCAAACATTAAATTGAAAAGTATTAAGTAACAGGATTTACATACTAGAATTCACCTGAAAATACAAATTATTTGCATCAGGTAATTTATTCGTAGTCGTAACAAAGTAATGGACGAATCTAATCTAATGCGTTTCGTAAAAACCTAACTTGTCAAACAGGAAGACGAACGAGCACTTAACCCATTCATCTATTAAATGTTGCTCCATTACTAAATAGATCGATGCTATCAATTTTAATATCAGCTCATTTAAGCGACAAATCATTATGGTGAGCATTAAGCCTGTAACTCTAACTAGGCCTATGCTGTACAGTGGCTAACTAGTAAGAACCAGAGAAAAATCACAGCCAGATTAGTTGGAAACAAATTAGAAAAACATAATTTAAAAAAATACTATTAAAAAACAACTAATCTTATGTAGGCCAACCTAACTATGATTTGGGGATTTTTAATTCTGTAAATGTGTATGATTATAAGGATACTGTGATTCCTTTTAGTAATAACACAATATTAATTGTATTGTCTTTACCAGAGGTGCCCCCCCCCCCCCCCCCGCCTAATGACTCCGCACCCCACAATTTGTAATACCCCCCACCCCCACCCGTAAAAGGTAGTTCAAATAAAAACAAAATGCTTTTATTACCGTACAATTAGAATAAAATAAAGCTAAAAACAGAACAATTTGCTGGTATATTTTCTATTTGAAACTGAAAATACTGAATTTATTTCCAACCACAAAAACACATAATAACAAACTATTATCTTGGAAATTGACCGATTACAATTTGCCTGTAATTGTGATCAATGAACAAACAACTAATTAGTTATACAAAAAAATATTGTGTCCAGTCTTTCTGAAAAGGTGCGTAGTAACTTCCCTGTAGGGTACAAACAAGACATAATGATTAAAGAATAAATTTACTGAAGGGTTAAGTACCACAAGGTAAACTATTTACAATATTTAGACACAAAACTAGATAAACATTTCTACTAACCTAACAATGACAATACTAATCTGAACAAATGTTTTTACAAAATATATTTTTTTAATGCCTAATTAAAATTTTCCAGTAGTTGTCATCAATGATCAAAACAACAAACATATTGACTGGGCTCCGGTGAGTGTACCGCGCTGGGCGCAGAGTTTGATGTTACCAAAATGGCGGCCGGCCATGAGTCACCGTATTCCCGAGCGTCAGCGGCCGTTCAGTGCTCATTCACATTGGCTCCGCGACAGTTTTCCTTTATTTAAAAATCACCTTCTTTATTCACTTGGCAAAGTAGCCACTTTTGTACGATAAAGGGTCGTGCGACCACATTCCAATGCGAAGAAATGAATGCGTCCTTACACACACATCGATCCTGTGGCACTGCACGATCGCCGTGTATCGGTTAAACACGACCACCGTGTAGTGGTCGTGAATACAGTGGCGTACGTGATCAGCCATATGATCGTGATGATGTCTAGTTGCGTTTCGACTGCCATCAGGGAAGGCACTGTTGAATTTAGGTCAGTCAGTTTGTGCCAGTTCTTTGCTACATTGCTAGTCATAAACTTTTGGTGAATTTGTTTAGTTATTTGGTTTTTTAAGTGCAATCTGTGTTTTGTTCTGTTTTTGTGAAGTTCTGTGTATTCTATTAAACAATTATTGAAACTCGCCAGAACCTCGCTCAAGGCTCAATTATCACTGCGCGCGCCGACCGTCTTGTTATAGCCGCAATGGTAGATATGATTTACTGTCTCTGAGGTTTTTTAGTCACTTACATAGCTTTAGTAATACATTTTAGCTGTTTTAAACTTGTTGTACAAGTTTGTTAAAATTCATTAGTAACTTTCATGTAACTTATGACTTTCGTGAATAGGCCCCAGTAGTCGAAATTCTACCAATTTTGTTTGTAAAGTACGAAATTTAACTTGTTCTTCACTTAATTAATTGGAATTGTTATAAGTAGCAAATTCTTAATTTGTTTCTCGACACATGTTTATATTCATTGCCATAGCAACCAACTGCAGAAAATAACAGATAAAACATTTCATCCGGATAACCAGCTTAGAATCACAATTTGAGGTTAGGCCTAGTTTTTAATTGTTTAATTTAAATTTTAATTGTTTTTACGGCAATACATACACATATGTTTTATTTCTGCACATCTATTGCACAGTACCTTTCGAATTATGTATAATTTCTTTTCTCTCCTTCTAAATTAAATACTAAAAACAGGTACTACAAATTACCATCTTCAAGTATTGATGTAATGATTTTCCATAATATTACTTAAGGACCTTTATATAAAAGACTACTCGGATAGCTCGAATTATTTTGGAGTGAGAGAGTCACAAAAACATGTATTCAAATTAATTCCACCAAGCAGGACATATAAATATATCTTTTATTTTAATTCCTTACATACACCTAATCACCGATATATTAATTCATCCAACAACAATCAATCTAAATCTATATAAATCTTACGCCTAACTCTACGGGCATAACTGAGTTCAAATGATATAATAACTACTTCCCAAAGTTCTCAAATACGGACATCAATAAAATAAATAATTACCAAAATTATATACTAACAAACAAAACTGATTCTACTTAGCTTGATGCTAAAACAATTTCCCCAAACATTCACAAGAAAATGTTCCCTCACCTTATTTTGCCCTCGTGGCTTCTTCCGGTCAGCTCGTCCTGCCCCGACGTACAACTACATTGGTTCCACCCAAAAAGCCCTGTCTCTTTTTTTCGGTAGGATGAAATGCTTGACGCAGACTCCTCTCCTGAGAGGTGGGACTCAAACAAAGCCGAACACAGTCGATGAGCGTACCCACTAAAACATCCTCCCCCCCCCCCCCCCTCCACGTGGACTCACTCTAAGCCGAACTCAGTTGAAGAATGATCTAGCAGCATCCAGGGAACCCCCTATCCCCTAATGGCTGCAAGCTGCAATCTGAAACTTCGCTGAAATCAAATAAAAGTTAAGGCATGCAAGTGGAGTCACACATTTGTGGAAATCGCGGTCAGGTGTAGTCTACGGTGGGTCATCCAAGATGTCGGCAGGCCGAGGCCTACCGTCTTCTGGGATGTCAAGTCTCTTGCTGATCTCGCTCTATTTAACATCTCTGTCCCCACTCAGTCTTACTCGTTTATCTCGGTCGTTGGCTTACTACAAAATTCAACTATGCGATTTGACTTCATCGCGTGTTGCACCTTAAGCTACCAATAAAATTCTACTTCTAATATAATTAAAATATAAATTAATCATCTCCCTCATTTCACTTCGTAACAATACTTACATGATATTTCCATTCAAACTAATGAAGCATTACGTTCATGGCTGTTCCCTGCACGGTAAAATATTTAAAAAAAACATTATCCCACAAATACTTTGCTTATGTTTCCATTTATTTCAAATTCAATTATGACTTATCTTAATTTATGTGTTAAAATATTCTATCGTTTATTATTTGAATTATTTATTTCTAAGAAATTTCACATGTTTACTAAATATTTATCATTAATTCCATCCAGCTTCTTGTTTGCTCTTTCCCACTCTTTTCCTCATAGCGTCAAGGTATAGTCTTTCCGCTCGGCCGTGATACCCGACTTCTCGGAACTCAACGCCCCCTCCACTAGGTGAGTCATTGTTTTCCACCGGCGAGTAGGGAGGGGGGGTTGAGTTTCGAGAAGTCAGGTATCATGGCCGAGCGGAAAGACTATAAGAATTAAGAATTTGTATTCAAAATGTTTCCAGTTCATTATATGAAAAACAATTGAATTCCGTTTCTTTACAAACACAATTGGCCGAATTTCGACAATAGGAGACACTATTATATTTAAAAGTTTGTTTATGTCAGTTCATTTTGAACCAAGAAATATAAACAGATAAAGACTAACAACACTGGTGTCTTGAATTTACTATTAAATATACTAATCGAATGTTGTCAATGCTGGTGTGATCATCGTTCTGAAGAATATCTTTATAAATTTAAATAAATTTAAATATTTCTGACATATTTACAACCATACAATCATCACGCTTTATATTATTTTTATATAAGTTTTCATTTTACGTCAATGTAGTAATTCCTTGCTACTAATTAGATTTTGTTATTCATTTTATTTATAAAAGAACAGGTTATCCGTAAAGAAATTAATTTCAAACGATTTCAAACAAAAGAAAAAGACCCTGTTTAATACAAAGTCCCTCCTTGATAAAATATAACAGACGTTTGAGAATAAACAAGGGACATTTTGTTTGTAAGGGACAAAGAATGTTAATTAATTTGATAGCAAAAAAAAAAGAAATGGAAAGGGCTAACCCGAATCCAACTTTGTATTCCTAAACAAAGAAGTAATTATTATACTTTAACAATACTCCAAAAACCCACATTTTACAAATCAAGCTGTAGGCCTACATACAACTATGTAGTATTCAATATACAAAGTTAATTGTGCTGTTTGGCACTACTCAATAAATAATCAATAATCAACATTTCATACAAATTTGTAAGTTACCAACTAAAGGAAACAATATAATATTACGTAACATCATATTATATGTTTGACTTACTATAATGCAGTAAGCCTATGTTTGCTTTTATAAATAATATTTTTAAAACTGTTAGTTGTGAATTACCTGATTCTGAAATTGTCAAATTGGTTGCAAACAAACGTGTTTTGGTTCATTGTAGGTCTAATCTAAAATTATCCAAATCAGCCGTTTTATTTAAAATTTGTAACCACAGATGTTTGAACTAAATTATTATAATACAGTAAGCATTTTTCGTTGGTTTTTTTAACTTCCCGCTACCAATAAAGGGAAGTTATTGATTTCGGTCCGATTTTCGAAAGTCGAGTTTTCATTAAATCTCCACGTTTTGAGGTCCCAGGAAGCCATTCTGACTATTCCCGCCGAGATGTCCGACCGTGTGTGTGTGTGGGGGGGGGAGGGGGTGTGTGTGTGGATGTATGTGTGTAAATAAATTTTTGTCGTACAGTTTCTCAAAAACGAATCAACCGATTGAATTCTACGACATGTCATTCGAAAGGGTGTATCAAAACTTAGATCTGATTAGATTTGAGAGTTAATCCATCGAGCCAATCCGAAGAAATTTAAAAAAATAACCTAAATTTGTTTTGGGAATTTTTATGTTTTTTTAAAAATAACTTTAAAGCGTGCGAAAAAATCATAATAAAACCATGTATACATTTTTTGTGCTTAAAAAACTGCGTCGACTGCTTTTTTGAAAATGAAAATCGGACGACGCATTCAAAAGTTATCGTTGTTTAAAAATTCACAAATTTTCGTTTTTTGGTATTTTTTGGTATTTTTTTAACCTATCTTCCAGATTTCTCAACCAATCAATATAAACCTGTACATTTTCTTTTTTTGCTTTAAAAACTGCGTAAAATGCTTTTTTAAAAATGAAAAT
>JAGFPH010002334.1:108096-141599 GCA_018207615.1 Philaenus spumarius | reverse complement strand
GTACCGTTGGGGGTTGGCGTGCGGAGCACGCAGGGGTCTCCCCTAGTTAATAATAAATACATGATTGAATCTGTAATTTAGTTTTGAAACACTATGTATTGTATTCAAACACTATTTTTCAGTTATAATACAATATTCTGATCTTAGTTTAATCTATGTGCGGTGCGTACAACTAGAGTAATATTATATCTTACCATTTTTGCCAACAATGAAAGGTGCTAGCTTTGTACTCAGTTTCTTTTTAACATCTTCTTGTTTTAATTCAAGCGAAAGGAAAGATTGAATAGCTCCTTTGTTTAATAGAAGGCTCCACAACTCTGGAAATATAGTAGGCTGAAGTATTTCTAAAAAATATAAAAAAAGTGGTGAAACACTTAAGTTGAATAAAAAAAAGGGATAATACATTTAAAATTTTCCTCAAAATGAATTATATTTACTTAGAATGAATGAAGATTGTGGCATATGGACCGTGTAGGACACTTAATGTATTACTCATTTCGAGCTTAACTACTTTTTCTGCTATTATAACACTTGGATCTTGGATTTTGATTTCCGGCCACTTGTAATTTGCTACATATGACATCAACCCACGGACTACCAGCTTATAATTATTAATTCATGGGCTGGACATGACTCACCAAACGGCTGCTAATTTACAGAAAACCTATGTACAATTAGTTGTACATTATAATAATTAACTATATATTTTAATATAAATTATACCACACAAACTATCAATAAAACAAACTTACTCCACTGTGGCTCCTACTGACCTCCTTAAGGGTCGGCTCTAGCTGTCGGCCATGTTGGCTGACACTCCATAAGACCAATGTTAAATTAAAATCCAAATTTTTCCTTTATTTTTGATCGGAAAATTATAAACGATATGTCATTTTAAAGCTATGGTCAATATGCATGCAAATGGCTTTTTAAAAATTAAGAAAAATATTTTGTTTAATATTTATTTACAATTTAAAACATTGATTTTTAATATTTTTTTATGTTGTCACTATTAATTATAGCGAAAAACTACCAAGCCATTCGCCTGAAGAATTTCTTCCCCAAGATTTTGGTATTTTTTTAAAAACGCTATTTGAACAATTGCGGGTTTTAAATGGATTTAGGCTGAGCAATGTCCGTGTAACCTACCGCCGCTATAGGGTGATTTTAAATATTTTTTATGTTGTAACTATTAATTATAGCGAAAAATTACCAAGCCATTCGGATGAAGAATTTAGTCCCTAAGAGTTTGGTATTTTAAAAAAACGCTATTTGAATAATTGCAGGTTTTAAAAGGATTTAGGATGAGCAATGTCCGTGAAACCTACCGCCGATATAGGGAGTCGTAGGTTGCTTTCTGTTTTACTAGAGCCGACCCTTAAGTGTGTGTTGTCTATTCGATAAACAGAATAGTAATCCGGTTCAATACCACAATCTTGGGCCCATCACCACAAAAGAAAACCTCTGTCCTATAACAAAAGTTAGCGCTGGTCTGTGGAAAAGGTGGGGTGGTGGGGCTGGTGGAGAAGAGTTGAAATAATATGCTCCTCCGGAGCTTCAATAATAATAATAATAATAACGGAGCTTCAAGGTCCGTTAAAAATAATTAGACCTCAGATCTAGTGAAGGTGACTTCCAACTCCTCCGATCTTGCCACAGAGGCTACTGATTTGGAAACCCTTGGTGGCGCATCAGCCTGCACTTGCCTTCTGACACTATGCACTTAATTGTCAATAAAATTATAAAAACCCTTTGTGTCGTCTTGTAGTTCAAAACCTAATCTGTATATTACATTGCAATTAATAATTGTAAATGGAGGACGCAGAATAGTAGTACAGTGGTGAGGTTGGCGTGCTGTTGCATTGGTATTGTGAAATTTATGTCCCATTTTTATTATGTATTACATTTGTTTATAGATCGTTTATTTGATTATTTAGTGATCTTAATTTTTGTACTAGATTATTTATTTGATAATTTATTGATCTTATTATTTATTAAAAATTTGTTTAAGGTACAATTAAATTAATTCAAATGAAGGAATGGGTATAAAAGTAAAGAATGAACTGGTGAAACGAGCAGTGAGAACAACTGGGACTTGATGCATACTTTCAAACCCCAATGGTGTGTTTTGACCGATTCTTCGCCTCACTGACGATAAAGCTGTCTACTATCATCACAAGGTCTGGTTGAGCTCATAAATAAATCTGACATTGACTCATGCAGTGAGTGTTTGTCATCTCCATTTCTTGAAGATTTGTTTTTAAGTGGATATATGGAAAATTTTTATAGTTTAAGTTTAAATAGATCATTGAGTGTGAATAAGATAGTGCTCAAGGTGAGATGGAGCTGAGATTACAATATTTATGTCTGACGCCTTACTGGATTTTTATAATAATTACAATAGTTATAATTACCTATTTAAAAAAAAAAAATGTTTTATGGTGATAATACTGTCAAACAATCTTTATTAATTATATCTTGTTGTTATTTTTACATGACGCGTTTCGAGTACTTATCAGTCATTACCAAATGTATATATTAACCAATACACAAATACTTAAACGCAACACAAACTAGGACACATTTAAAATAAAATAAATTATCATGCACTGTTCTCGATAAGGCTTGATGTTTTAATAACACTTGAGATGTACTAATTAAAAAGTTAAAAGTGGTCATGAGCAGGTGTGTTGTAGGGCACTAAAATGCTCTTTAACTGGAGTATGTGGGTGAATGAAATAAAACAATAACACACAATCTCACAACAATAACGTTTAATGAATCAAACGCGTTTCAACGACAAAGTCGCCATCCTCAGTGATGAAGCTACAAAAGCCAAAGTACAACTGAACTAGCACAGCTCCATGCCCCGTATTTATACAAACTGCAAGGGACATGGCACAAGACCACATTACACTAGTAGGCGCCAACCAATGCCTACGTTATCACAACACAATATACTTACTAACAAAATATATAACATAATGAAGCATAATACATCTAATACAAATAAAAATATAAACAATATAACACATTACATTAATATAGAATTAAATATAACATAAAGAAGCAAAAACATAAAAATGTAAATAAAAATATAAGAAAAATAATACATTACATTAATATAAAATTAACTATGGGCCCTAACTCATTATTTACAATCATGTCACGATATTTGTTAATATAAAATGTCTCCCAAGCATCAATCGTGTTAAGTTTAGTTACACTTTTTAACAAAGAAGAATTTTCTGCTTTAAAATGATGGTTTTCCTCTAAACAATGCTTAGCCATAGCAGATTTGTCTGGTCTAATTATACTTGAAATGAGCAAAATGTTCTTTAGTTCTTGTCCTAATGCTTCTTTTAGTTTGGCCTATATATTTCTTCGGACACATTTCACAATTTATGCAATAAATCCCGGATTTATCCTGTTTTTGAATTTTATCTTTCGGATTACCTAGCATTTTACCGAGACTATTATCAGCCGACAAAGCTACATTTAAATTAGCATATTTTGCTAACGATTTTGCTACAACATTCGACACTGGTGGAGCATACGTTGCTTTAACCCAACGTTGTTCGGGCTTGTTGCTTATTAAAGTAGATCTTGATTCGTAATTTTTTAAAATTTAATTTTATTCACTATGTCATCTATCAAACTTTTAGAATAACCATTAAATATTGCAGCACCATAGATATAACTAAGTTCTTTTTCGTAGTTTTCCTTAGACAGCGGCAAATTAACTAACCTATGAACCATAGAATTAAACGCGGCTCTTTTATGTGCCGGCGAATGGTGTGAATCGTTAGTAATATATCTGTCTGTGTGAGTGGGCTTTCTAAATACACTAAACGACAACTCATCGTTTGTCCTATGCACATTTACATCCAAAAACGGGAGGTTGTAGTCTTTTTCAATTTCGGTGGGAAAGTTTATAGACGGGTAAAATCCATTGATAATATTACAAAAGTCTTCAAGGCTTTCGTCTTTATCAAAAATAGCAAAAATGTCATCAACGTAACGAACCCACACCCGCGGAAAATATTTCAAAGATCTTTTAGCGCTTACTTCAAACGAGCTCATAAAAAAATCTGCAATAAAACTAGACAAAGGATTACCCATAGTACCTTCCTTTTGTACATAAAACTTATTATTAAATTGAAAACTATTTTGACTCAAAATAGTTTTAGTGAGTCAAAATAGTTTTCAATTTAATAATCATCAGAATAGAAGAAATATACAAGTACTAGCACGACGAAAGACCCGTGTTGTAAAGAATAATAAATTGGTGGCTGGGGATAACGTTCCTTCTAACAATGGTGATATCAATCAAGCTCAAAATACTAAAACCTATGCGAGTATTGTTCAAAATGAAAGAGTTAGGGAAAGTGATACCATTAAAGACCTACTTAAACAGGTCATACGGAGACTTGATGAGCAGGAGGAGAATATCAGAATGTTAACCAAGGAAATTAAGAGAGACGTATTATTAAAGTAAAATGAATCACAGTTTGCGTGTTGCTACTTGGAATGCTAATGGTTTACTTCACCATTTATCAGAATTGGAGATCTTTCTGCAGAATGAAAGGATTGACATTTGCCTTATTTCGGAATCACATTTTACGCAGCAATCATATATTAAAATGCGAGGTTATGTATTTTACCATGCATCACATCCGGCTGGAAAAGCAAGAGGTGGGTTGGCAATTTTCATCAAAGATAATATAATCCACCACGAAGAACTAGAACTAAAAGTAACGGAGGTAATGATGCAAGTGACGACGGTAACTATCCACACTAACAATAAAGAGATTAAAGTGTCAGCCATTTATTGTCCACCTAGGCATTTCCCGAAGAAAGACGACTATCTGAAGCTTTTCAAGAATTTTGGTGATTATTTTGTGATTGGTGGCGATTTTAATGCAAAGCACACGTTCTGGGGCTCCAGACTGGTGACTGCAAAAGGAAGGGAACTTTACCAGGCAGGAAGAGAGCTTAAATGCCGTTTCGAGTCCACGGGATCACCGACATACTGGCCATCTAATCCGGCTAAGGTCCCTGATCTGATCGATTTTTTCATGGTGAAAGGCATCGGTGGCGAGTTTATGAATGTGAGGAGTAATGAGGACCTCTCTTCCGATCATTCGCCCGTGATTCTCACTCTAGGTGAATCTATAATGCAGAAGCAACATTTACCTGCTCTGATCAATAAGAGGACTGACTGGAACATGTTCAGATGTAAAATGGAACAGTTTGTGGACTTGCAGGCAAGAGTTGATACAAAAGCACAAATTGATACTGAAGTGGAACAGTTTATTGCTGATATACAGCAGGCAGCGGAGGAAAGTACATCTCATAGCAGTGGTAATAAAAATAGAGCAATAAGTTATCCAATGGAAGTGAGAGAGTTGATCTTGGAAAAAAGAAAAGCACGCAGGAAATGGCAACAATCCAGACATGCTGAAGATAAATCAAAGGCCAACAAACTTAGTAATGAACTGAAGAAACTCATCCGATCTGTAAAGAACGAATCTATAAATAGGTTCCTAAGTGAGTTAACGGCAGGAGTTGATTCTGATTATTCTCTCTGGAAAGCAGCCAAAAGGATAAAAAGACCTAAAACCCAGAATCCACCATTGAGGATGTTTAATGGTCAATGGGCACGCAGTTCAAAACAAAAGGCTGATCTTTTCGCTGAACACTTGAAAAGTGTCTTTCAACCTTTGCCTCAACAATCTCAAAAAGAAAATATAAAAAGAATCAATAAATTTGATGAAGAAAAAATTCCCCCTGTCTTTATGAAGGAATTATTAAATATAATTAATTGTAATCTCAGCAGTAAAAAAGCACCAGGGTATGATTTAATAACATCTCAAGTAATAAAAGAACTATCCGTGATAGCTGTGCGTAAGTTACTTAAAATCATAAATTCTTGCTTTAAATTGATGTATTTTCCTAAACATTGGAAAATTGCCGAAGTGGTTCTTATACCCAAGCCAGGAAAATCGCCATACGAGGTTTCATCTTATAGACCTATTTCTCTATTACCTATTTTGTCGAAAATAATGGAAAAAATTATTCTAAGGAGGTTAATGAAAGTCGTTCAAGACAGAAAACTAATCCCTATGCACCAATTCGGATTTAGAGCGAAGCACTCAACAATTGATCAAGTCCATCGCATTACTAATGTAATTGAGAAAACGCTTGAAGAGAAGAAGGTCTGTGCAGCAGTCTTTCTTGATGTGGCTCAAGCTTTTGATAAAGTTTGGCATGAGGGACTGAAATATAAACTTAATCAGGACCTTCCCCGACAGTATTTTGAAATTCTCAATTCGTACATTACAGATAGGTACTTTCGTGTTAGACATGATGGCAAGTTTTCAAAATTGGAAAAAATAACGGCAGGAGTGCCTCAGGGAAGTGTTCTTGGGCCAACCCTTTATTTACTATTTACTCGCGATATACCTCAGGATAATAATACCACCATGGCAACCTTTGCCGATGATACTGCTATTTTAGCTGTTGGTAAAGATGCCGACGTGGCAACGGTTAAATTGCAGAGAGCTGTAGCTAGTGTAAATGAATGGACTAAATGCTGGCGCATTAAAATAAATGAGGAAAAATCTAAGTTTATTCACTTTACCAATAGAAGACAAGTTCCAATACCGCTTATTATCAATGATAAAATATTATCTCATTCAAATTCTGCAAAGTATCTTGGTATGACCCTTGATACCAAGCTGAAGTGGAAGGAACATGTTAAGAAAAAGAGAGAAGAACTGAATATAAAATATAGGCAGCTTTACTGGCTGTTAGGAAGAAACTCTGAACTGTCGGTCCATAACAAACTCCTAATATATAAACAGGTACTCAAGCCTGTATGGTCATACGGCATTCAAATTTGGGGATGTACGAAGTTGACAAATATTAATATAATTCAGAGATTTCAAAATAGAGTCCTCAGAGATATAGTTCAAGCTCCATGGTACATCCGGAACTGTGATCTACACCGTGATCTAAACATGATCTCAGTGAAAGATGAAATAAAGAAGGTGGCCCTTAGGCATAATCATCGTCTCCAGGTCCATGTTAATCTGGCCATGAAAACAATGACTGACATTCATGATGTTCGCCGCCTCAATAGAACCAAACCCAAGGATTTGGCTCGGCAAGAAGAATAACAAACTTTATATTAAATTAAGTGTTAATGTTAAAAGTTAGGAGTCCATATTGTAAATGCTAACTCTGCAAATGTGATTTTATTAGAGAAATTAGTCTTTAGTCGATCCTAAAGGATTGGTCAAGATTTGTAACGTTTATTTGATTAAACTCTGTTTATAACAATAAATAAAAAATAAAAAAAAAAAAAAAAATTAATAATAAGTTTTATGTACAAAAGGAAGGTACTGCTATGGGTAAGCCTTTGTCTAGTTTTATTGCAGATTTTTTTATGAGCTCGTTTGAAGTAAGCGCTAAAAGATCTTTGAAATATTTTCCGCGGGTGTGGGTTCGTTACGTTGATGACATTTTTGCTATTTTTGATAAAGACGAAAGCCTTGAAGACTTTTGTAATATTATCAATGGATTTTACCCGTCTATAAACTTTACCACCGAAATTGAAAAAGACTACAACCTCCCGTTTTTGGATGTAAATGTGCATAGGACAAACGATGAGTTGTCGTTTAGTGTATTTAGAAAGCCCACACACACAGACAGATATATTACTAACGATTCACACCATTCGCCGGCACATAAGCCACGTTTAATTCTATGGTTCATAGGTTAGTTAATTTGCCGCTGTCTAAGGAAAACTACGAAAAAGAACTTAGTTATATCTATGGTGCTGCAATATTTAATGGTTATTCTAAAAGTTTGATAGATGACATAGTGAATAAAATTAAATTTTAAAAAATTAAGACATCAAGATCTACTTTAATAAGCAACAAGCCCGAACAACGTTGGGTTAAAGCAACGTATGCTCCACCAGTGTCGAATGTTGTAGCAAAATCGTTAGCAAAATATGCTAATTTAAATGTAGCTTTGTCGGCTGACAATAGTCTCGGTAAAATGCTAGGTAATCCGAAAGATAAAATTCAAAAACAGGATAAATCCGGGATTTATTGCATAAATTGTGAAATGTGTCCGAAGAAATATATAGGCCAAACTAAAAGAAGCATTAGGACAAGAACTAAAGAACATTTTGCTCATTTCAAGTATAATTAGGCCAGACAAATCTGCTATGGCTAAGCATTGTTTAGAGGAAAACCATCATTTTAAAGCAGAAAATTCTTCTTTGTTAAAAAGTGTAACTAAACTTAACACGATTGATGCTTGGGAGACATTTTATATTAACAAATATCGTGACATGATTGTAAATAATGAGTTAGGGCCCATAGTTAATTCTATATTAATGTAATGTATTATATTTCTTATATTTTTATTTACATTTGATGTTTTTGCTTCTTTATGTTATATTTAATTCTATATTAATGTAATGTGTTATATTGTTTATATTTTTTATTTGTATTAGATGTATTATGCTTCATTATGTTATATATTTTGTTAGTAAGTATATTGTGTTGTGATAACGTAGGCATTGGTTGGCGCCTACTAGTGTAATGTGGTCTTGTGCCACGCCCCTTGCAGTTTGTATAAATACGAGGCATGGAGCTGTGCTAGTTCAGTTGTACTTTGGCTTTTGTAGCTTTATCACTGAGGATGGCGACTTTGTCGTTGAAACGCGTTTGATTCATTAAACGTATTTGTTGTGAGATTGTGTGTTATTGTTTTATTTCATCTATATTGTTCTCACAAGTCCAGCTCATTATTTACTTGTATGTGGGTGAATATTGGGCCATTGGAGTTAATGAACTGAGCTGTGACTGGGGTGGTCTCAGTTTCTATTTTTAAGTTAACCAGAGAGGGGAGAAGTTTGAAACTAATCGGTTTGCCTACGTTGCTGAGATGGTGTTTGTGGTTCATGAACCAATCTTCTGGTTGATATGGATTGTGATGATGGCCTTCACAACCGAGGGCTTTGGCCAACTTGTTTAAGGCCGCAGACCTTGTTCTTTCTGTGGTAGCTTGGGGGTGGAAACAGGACGAATTGGTTCACATTCCAGACAAGCCACAGGAAGGACAAATGGATGTCGTAAAAAGGGGGAGGTTTTGGAAGGTCCAGTGCTGAGGTGTATCGAAACCAATTAAGTGTTTAGTGGCATTGCACATCCTACCTAGTAATAAAAGTAATTAACTTTGACCATATTAACTAAATGGCAGCACAAATATTATATACGTATTAAAAAACTAGCAGATAGCACATTTTTCTAAATTAAGTTTGTTTCAGTTGTGTTCAATTAGAATTTAGCAAAATACTAGTTCTGTTCTTTTTTGTTATAAAAAATATGGTAAAGTGGTAAAAGATACACAACAGAAGTTTTTGTTGTATGTAATGCATTAGTTTTCTAATTAGATTTCAGATTGAAATATATAAAGATTATTGTCATCTAAACTCTAACTGAATTTTATGAAATATATTTAAGGGTAGATGAAAGGTCCCTTTGTTTTTATGTTATATTTTCATTCTGGGAATCATTAGCTTGAATTTGACACATTACATAATATTTTTGGAGCTATAAAAAAGAAGTTATGTGAGTAAAAGGCAAATTAGTATGAGGTGCATTGTTCTCATTTGTTATTTGATCTCACGTTATAGCTTATTATAAGTACTACAAGTGTACCTTTTTCTCAAAAAGTAATAAAGCTACTTGTTTGAAATTTTTACACCAGTTTTTACAAATGTATGAGAATATACAGCTCTACTTATATGAAATTTCATGTACAAAGTATTGAACTATACTTTGCAATATAAATATAAAGGTTTTTTTTTGCAATATAAATTTTAAAAAATCATAACGTTTTAATTTTAGTGATGGCTGTATAAAAGTAGAGCAATGAACCTACTATAACCTGATAAACCATACGTAAAAATTTCAGAAGATTTAGATGAATAGTTCCTGAGAAAAAATTACATAACATTAACATATTTAACATGGGCTATTATGGACTGTCCATCACCCCTTAATAATGAATAGTAATTATCTAAATATCTAATTCCGTAAGCCCAAATTTTACAATGAAATTGTGAGGGAATGGGAGGTGGTAGAAAGCTGGGAGAGGTTTCATTTTAACGGTCTGGACATGAAATTTTGGGAGAAAATATTAATTTTTCTTAATTGTGTCCCGAAAATTTGTTACGGAATAAAATAATTCCCATTTAAATATATATCTAATTCCGTAAGCCCAAATTTTACAATGAAATTAATTGTGAGCGAATGGGAGGTGGTAGAAAGCTGGAAGAGGTTTCATTTTAACGGTCTGGACATGAAATTTTGGGGGAAAATATTATTTTTTCTTAATTGTGTCCCGAAAATTTGTTACGGAATAAAATAATTCCCCTTTAAATAGCATTGGAATATATAGGTGTAAATCACATCATTTTAGTGTTAAAAACAGGTGATTGTATAAAATAATTTCCATTTAAATAGCATGGGAATATAAAGATGTACATCAGGTGATTTTAGTGTTAAAAACAGGTGATTGTATATAAATTGGAAAATCCAGCTATCATAACAACACCTGAATGTAACGTCCTGCTGTTTTGCACTTTAAGGCTAATGAAGATGGGACCTACAGTTTTACGTGGAATCCGAACCACAGCCAATGATGTCTGTTAAGACACCATTTAGAAAATTATTTGGGGTCAATGGGAATTGAACCCGGAACTTTTCCATTGATGGTTGCCATGACGATTGATAAAGCTTTCATGCCTTAACAACCACGGCCACGAATCGTGGCCACGAATGTGAAGTTTTATGATGTGTTTTGTTATTGTAACTGAGTTTTTGTTGTTATTGTGCATATTATATTCACAAATTTCAAACAATAACTTAAAAGTATAGTAACTTATGAAACTAATAATTTATTCAATAAATTACTATGCCCCAACAAGCCACTACTTATAAACTAATTTCTTTAGTGAAAAAGAGTATAAACATTTTTAACAAAACAATAACAAATGCACATTCAAATGTATAATTTTCTTCATACCATAGTTGTATGCTTTAACACTAATTTAGTACTGTATAACTATTTAGTAAATACTTTCTAAGAATATTGTGATAATATACATGTCTGTGAAGTTCGTTAAAAACATCACAACCTACAAATAAACAAAATATTCTTTTAAAATTGTAATAATTAAATTTGTTACTCTACCTGGAATTGGTAGTTGACGGAAGAAATCGGAAAATTTAAACTGTAGAGGCAATAAATCACAGGTCATTAACCGATTACGAATAGTAAATTCCGCCCTGGAAATGAGTACAATAATTGTTTAGCAATAACAAATACTTAATAATTGTGGATATTAATAATAATAAAATAGTTCAAGTGTAAAACTATCGTATATATTATAATACACATAGGTATGTAATTATCAACAGAAGAAATTACAACAGTAAAATGATACAAAGATTTTTCTAGTAGTAAGACAAATGTATTTCAATTGTTTAAGCTCAGAAAGCTTACCAATGTTGAAATTCCATAATTGTATACCCAATTAAGAGTTATATTAACTATTACTATGGAGTACAAATTTTTAATCTTTAGTCAACAAATAAATATTTTTGTTTATCATACTGCATTACAAACTGATGTTTAATGCATGCGATACGTCCGTAAAGTAATTCTTTATTTTAGTAATTCAATACTTGCTAAAAAAGTCAGCCGACTCAATAACGAGCTGACTTATTTTTGTTACTAGGACTTAAAAGTATTTTATTGTTCTAGGACCAAAAACGTATTGTACGTAAACAATGCATTGCTGTGCTTTAAAATTACAACAGCTGTAGCTTCAAACGGTTCAGCTGTTTTACAACTTAAGGTAAAAATATTAACACAAAATATAAATTTCACAAAACACAAATATATTTGTAACAGCTGTTTTGCAGTTAAGCATCTTCAGACAACTAAACTAAAAATTACAATATAACTTAAAACAACATCTAAGCTAAGGGAGTGGGTAAGAGGAGAGAAGGGAAGGGAATAAGGTACCTGACCTTGGAGTACCTAGTGGAGGGAAAACAAAGGTTTTAACAAAGGAGATGGGTTATTCACCTGTTCTTTCAGATTAGAAGTGATAGGTTTGGGATTTCTAGTTCCCTTATCACCCGGGTTCAAACAATACTTTACTATATTAGTAACAAAGGGACAGATCAAAAATAACACATCAGTGGTTCAGTGGTAATAATTATTTTAACATTAATTTATTTGTACGCCTTTACAATTATAGATAACATACAATTTCTCACATTAGCTACACTTATGCTACATACATCTCTTATACCAGGTATTGACCTTTATAAGACAGACTGGATTACGGTATTGGCAACTAAAGCGTGTTACTTTTATCTGAATAAACCCAAAACTCTGAATATAACGTGACTCTAACTATAGACTGAAATACTTTGGTTTGCTCACTTAGTTTGATGTCTTCACAGGTATCTCGATGGTCCAAATCTCGGAAGCTGAATTCCAAGTCTCGATTTCCTGGCCGCACTTTGCACGACGAACCGGCCCAACTTTTCCGGCCTAACTCGCAGCCCCTCACTGGTCACCCGACCACTCCACTCTGGCCCATCGACCACAATCCTCTGGCCCAGATTCTAGATTCGGATTATACTTTATAACCCGTCTTCCTTAAAACAAACCAAAGCAAAGCGAGTTCCGTGTTCCGCGTTTAACGAACTCTCCCCGCGACCTTGCTACAATTTCCGTGTTTATACCGTACTTCCTTGGCCGTTTTAATGGTTAATACCTTAACATCCAAGACACTAATTCTAATAACAAATATACTAAAACATATTTTTACTATACTCTGCAAAACATAACAGTACCGGAGCCCCAAAAAATATCGTGCTCGACATTTGCCCTACATCTGAGGGTAGTCCGTAACAGGTACATCACACATACATTTACATACAACTCAATAAAAAACATTCACAACAAAATTTACAAAATCCAAAATACAAAATTCAATTCCTAAAAACGTCCAATAACCCAATAATGTAATCATATACTTAATTCTAACATTGTCCAATATTTTCTAAAAACGGGGATGGGGAAACATAAAGTTTGGGTAGGGGGAATCCGGCGCACTCTTCTGATAGCGACCCGCTATCCGCTGACGAGGCATCCAATACATCCTAAGATCCGTGAGCACTTCCACACACTGTTATCTGCTGAGCCACAACATTCATGGTAAAAGGTCCCAGAAAAATAGTCACAGAAGATCTGCTCCCGGTCCTGTGGCTGCCACTGCTGCTGCATCCTCTCCATGGCTCATCGCATATCCGGTAAGCCAACCGGATTGTAGACGCAGACTGCCGCTAAACAAACTCAATGTCACAATTAACGGTGATACATATACAACATACTGATCATTGAACGCCGCAGTCTGAAACTGAGCAAAACGCCATATTCAAGTCTATCACATTAGACCCAGCAAACCACCTCTTACTATTTGCAAAAAAGACCCCCAAAATTCTACAGACTTGCATGTACCGACACCGTAGTGCACTCTGTCTTATAATCACACATAATAAACTCAACTTAAAAACTAACTCATACAGTATACCATAAACAAATCCATAATAACATATTATTAAACTCATAAACTCATAACTCATAAACTCAACTCATGTGAGATTCAACAAACATAAAATCATAATCTCACAAACTCCAAAACGCATGAATTAACAAACATAAACAGTACCGTAACAATATTCTGCTCTCATTACAGCAGAAATGAACTTGGCCTTGCCAAAAACTGCCGAATTCGCTCATCAGCAAAACATGCATAATACAACCTACAATGGTCAACAACATAAACCTTGAAACAATGCCATACTGCCGCATCAGCATACCCCGGTTCGTTAACCGCTTGCTTTACCTAGCAAATATCCGTCGACTAAAACGACTTAATGTCTGCCAAAGTTAAACACCTTCAACCTACATAAACTGACAAGAGTCTATTCCCTGATGCAGCAAAATGAGTCAATCCCGACTCGCTATGAAACACGCTGTAACACTTACAGCTCAAAACTGCAACGCTCGCAAATTCCTGAGCTTGGCCCGTACAGAAGCATATCACTCGATATCCATTGCAAAAATTCCATCAATACGGAAAACTATTATCGAGGCGTCACAAATATCATCTATGCGGCATCTCTACTTGCCCGTCATCTGAACTGTCTTTCGTCTAGCATTCGCATTCTGATATCCCAAATATCCGTAAAAACAAAAACAAAGCCATTCAACTTACCCCAAAGTTAAATTAATATGAAAGTTCATCACACTCACCGTGTGTACATACACCCGTAACACATTATGCACAAAACGCAACGTTTGTGAATTCCAAAGTTCATTACGCATACAAACAATCAAAGAAGACGCACTACTTGGCAACACTGTATTCTCAACTAAGCTTACTAGATTCACCTTAATCGCAAATACAGCCATATGCTACCAAATATAGTAGGTCAAACCCAAGAAGAACTATTTTTCACGAGGAAATAGGAAACACAAATTGCCGATCACAAATTCCTATCGTTTTACCAAGTACCTCGTACACTGTGCACTTAAAATACAACACTTGAAAACCCATATGGTTTATAATATTCATGTAACAAATTTCAAACATTTCATTGAAATAATATCACACACATCTATAAATATACACATATATATTATACCACGTACATATAGTATACATCAATCACTTTATTATGGAATTGCCAAATATACCGTAAGTTAATCACATACACAATTTGTATTTGTATTGCCGCTCTAAGTCAAAAAAATAATACACTTTAGACCCAACTCTACAGCCAATTCAAAAACCAAAAACCCCAAAAAAAAAATTCCCCCAAAATCTACCAACACTTTCCCAAATCATAATTTTGTTTTACAAAAAAAATCAAATACCCTTTAAACTGTCTAAATTCTTACCATGAAAAATCAATTACTCTTGAAATAAGTACGGTACTTGGAATTATTTTTATCTAACCAGCACCGATCTTATCTCAAGCATGGAACAAAAGGCATTTGGCACTAACACATTTCAATAAAACAACAATACTTATATCTACTAAAATCCAAAATCATATCATAGGCAAAACAAAAATACAAAAGTAACTCGTCTGATTTTAAATTAATCCAAAAAAACCGCTCTCCAAATTATGTTTAAAAATTAATAATCGTTTGGTCTTATGGTTGTTATCTCACAAAAATGCTATTTTTCTTCTAAAATATCCTCATAAATGCAACCAGTCCAAATGACATACAAATTTAATTACTACAAATAACAAATACTTAAATAAAAAATTTATCAACCAATCAACGTAATCTGTAAAACGTAAACATGAAAAAGAAAAAGAAAAACCACTGTACTAATCCATACAAAAAAATTTAAACTTAATCACCTAAACAAATCGCTCTCTTTCCTTCTAAACAGAAACTTAATTAACCTCCTAAAAAGTTTCTTTTTTTTTCACTAAAACTCTGAAAACTATTTTTGGTAAAGACCAAAACCCACGGTCTTGCACTACTTGATAGGGTTAGGAATTGTTAGACCCTTCTTGCGGGTTCGAACAATACCTTTACTGTGTTAGTAACAAAGGGACAGATCAAAAATAACACATCAGTGGTTCAGTGGTAATAATTATTTTAACATTAATTTATTTGTACGCCTTTACAATTATAGATAACATACAATTTCTCACATTAGCTACAATTATGCTACATACATCTCTTATACCAGGTATTGACCTTTATAAGACAGACTGGATTACGGTATTGGCAACTAAAGCGTGTTACTTTTATCTGAATAACCCCAAAACTCTGAATATAACGTGACTCTAACTATAGACTGAAATACTTTGGTTTGCTCACTTAGTTTGATGTCTTCACAGGTATCTCGATGGTCCAAATCTCAGAAGCTGAATTCCAAGTCTCGATTTCCTGGCCGCACTTTGCACGACGAACCGGCCCAACTTTTCCGGCCTAACTTACTAATAACAGACTGGCCTAACTAGCAGCCCCTCACTGGTCACCCAACCACTCCACTCTGGCCCATCGACCACAATCCTCTGGCCCAGATTCTAGATTCGGATTATACTTTATAACCCGTCTAGCTTCCTTGTTGTCATCTTAAAACAAACCAAAGCAAAGCGAGTTCCGTGTTCCGCGTTTAACGAACTCTCCCCGCGACCTTGCTACAATTTCCGTGTTTATACCGTACTTCCTTGGCCGTCTTAATGGTTAATACCTTAACATCCAAGACACTAATTCTAATAACAAATATACTAAAACATATTTTTACTATACTCTGCAAAACATAACAGAAGCCTGGTCATGGTAAACAGATCTGTTATTTTCTAAAATTTCTAAACTATTTAGTTTTTTACTTTTCTGTTCAATATGTAAAACTTGTTGTAAAATATGTTTTACAACTTTACTGATAGCAGCACTGTCACGTTTGAAATATGTATAAAAATTAATAATGTAATTTAATTAATTGAGTATTTGTATGATTCTAGTGCAGTGAGATAAAAAGTATTGGTCATAACTTGTACTTAAAGAGCATTTAGGTGCTTGATCGCTTTTTTATGTGTTCAACTTTGGCTGGCACATAAAACCACGACCTCGCACAAAAGAACATCCATTTTAGGTATGGTACTAGTGATGAAATACGCTATTAAAGCTGTTACACATACTTCGATAAAGCTTCCGTAAGACTGATAATTATGTAGAGTAATAAGCAGCAATTTGTTAAACCTTTTAAAATTGTAATGTTTTTAGTATTTTAATACTAATATTATTAAAAAATAAAGTTGTTTGGTCAAAAAAATTTTATTTCTACTGACCTAATTTTAATAAATTTTCAGTTGTTTTTTATAAAATTTGCACAGATCTAAAGCCTTTGACACACAAGGTTGACACATAAGGCTTTCGACTTGCCCATATGATGATAATACGGATCAGAAGTTGATATGACTGGTATCACCTGGCCTAAACCCCAGTGCATCTGATATTTTCGTACATCTGGCTATAGTGATAAAATTAATCAAATGCTATTATAATTAAAATATAATATTTTACCTCAAACTACACACAGTTGGGTACGGCATTTCTAAATGACACTGAACGAATGCTGTACTCTGATTTTGTTCAAGTTTGAAGTGTCCTATATAAACGGGTTCAAAACTTCCAAAACCTTCGGCTACGGCCAACATTATAACCAATGCTAAAAAAGAGTAAAATATTGAAATCATAAATAATATTTTGTTGCTCTTACTTAATTCAATACAAGGTTTAAAATAAAAAATTTTACAGTTTATTGTTGAAAACCATCATGGACAAGGAGTTTTCAACCTGTGGGCTGAGAAAAACATTACTATTATTGCTTTCCGGATCCTTATCTAACACACTTACATACAGTAACGAAAACAAATCTGTTGGTATTAATATGATATAGCCGTGATGTTGCAGGCATAAAAACCAACTTACTGGTTCTGTGAATTAGAGAAATGAAAGGAATTTATTTTTTGCCTAGGACACTGAATTGGCGTGAATTTTGGCTTTCTTGTTCGCCTGTGTTTTCACAAGTTGCTAGGAAAGCTGTAAAGTTGATGGTGCTAATCAACCTATATGTTCGAGTCCTAGCTTACATCAAGTCAAAATATCAAGCACCTGAAAGTGATCTGAGGTGTACATTGGAAGACAAGCCGCGTCAACTCATTAAACTCTCATTAACTGAAAACATTTGTTAACCATTGTTTAACTATCACATTGTTTTCTTTTACCTAATGTAAGTGTACTTTTTGTCTAGTAAAAATAATATGAATAAATATTTTGGAGAAACAATTATCATTCCGTGTAATATTCATTTATCAATATAAGACGGTTATAGAAGTTTATTTTTTGAAAATAATATGGACCTTGAGTGCTTTCAAAGAGAGGGCCTAAAAGGTTAAGCGCCACTGTCCTAGACGGTTGATAGAGTAGACGAAACTCAAAATGCTAAAAGTAGTTAAACATTAAAATGTTGTAGTTTATCACTTAAATATACTGTCCACCACTTAAATTTCTGTCTCCACCATTAAAAAGCTAAATAAAATAATAAAAGATTTGGTTTTCTAGATACTTGAGAACACACTAAGACCTTCTAATTTGAATAAAGATGATATTATCAGAATTAAAATGTTAATTTACTGTTATAGGCCAGTCGGTAGGGATCAATTTAGACCAAAAGTTCCAGTAATTTACAATATGGCTGATTTTTTTATAAGTACATTAAAGTATGTAGATTAACATAAAAAAAGTTTACCAGTCTATCGATTTCCCAAAGTCGAAAAAAAATCGATTATCATTTTTTTTTCGATTATCTTTAATATTTCGAGCTGGGATGAATATAGAGAAAAATAAAAAATACCACCGTGTAGGGGAGGTATTTTTCAACAAAAAAGGTCATGTGTATTTATTTCGTCCGAGCAATGGTTTGTCTGGAAAAAATTCGATAGTGCAGGTATGTATTTTGAAGCAGGGGAAATCACTAAAAGGGGACATCTTATTAATCTATTAAGCGTTGGCTCATTCTAAATTGACTGAATTTTAATATATCGAATTGAAACTTGGTATAGGAGTTAAAATATATATTTTAAACATTTATGCTGAGTCTCAGCTTGTTATCTTGAAAATTATCGAATCTAGGAGTCGATTTCGATTATCGATTTTAGGAGTTCTAGACCCACGAACTAATTTCAATCTATTCCAGTTTCGTCAATTTTTGGAATATCAACATCAAATTTGTTTTACAAGTTGAGTACACCAGTATAAATATTCTTAGAAAAGTATGAACGATTTTTGTCATGCTATTTTTAAAAACGAGGCGCTTGAAAATAGTCTTCTGTTTTACCTATCTTGTTTAAACTATAACACCTTTGGATTCAACGACTCCATTTTCGACATTTTTGAACATATCGATTTAAAAATTGGTACATAAGTTAAAAACACAATTGTTTTTTGCTATACTCATTTTAAAAACTATATTTAAAAAATTGACTAATCTGCAGCCGATTAACTCAAGCGTTTTGATGAAAAATCTAAAAAGGTCTAAAATTATACTTTTTTAAGTTACTTGTGCTTTGAAAAGTAAATAATAAAAAAGATTTATACTCCTTGATCTTGTTTGAATCTATATATTTAACTTGTAAAAAAACTTTCAGGTTGATATTTTAAAAAGTTTCTAAACTGGAGCTGTTTAAAATGAATTGGTGGGTCCGGTACTCCTAAAATCGATAATCAAAATCGACTCCTAGATCGGGTCATTTTCAAGATAACAAGCTGAGACTCAGCATAAATTTTTAAAATATATATTTTTACTCCTACGTCAAGTTTCAATTCGATATATTAAAATTCGGCCAATTTAGAATGAGCCAAAGCTTCATATATGAATTAGATGTCCCCTTTTAGTGATTTCCCCTGCTGCAAAATACATATCTGCATTATAGAATTTTTTCCAGACAAACCATTGCTCGGAGGAAATAAATACATATGACCTTTTTTGTTGAAAAATACCTCCCCTACACGGTGGTATTTTGTATTGTTTCTCTATATTCATCCCAGCTCAAAATATTAAAGATAATCGAAAAAAAAAAATTATAATCGATTTTTTTTCGACTTTGGGAAATCGATAGACTGGTAAACTTTTCTTTATGTTAATCTACATATTTTAAGGTACTTATAAAAAAAAATCAGCCGTATTGCAAATTACTGGTAGTTGTAACCTATACCAACTGGGCTATTAGTCTTGTAAATTATTTCTTTTGTTTTTAACTGTAACTGCATATTTTCATATTTTTCTTTTTGTTTTGTTTTACTCAAGATCATTTTTCTTGGTCCATTTTATTATTATGGAATAAACAAATTAATCAACCATCTGATTTACTATGAACTGCAATTGTTATCTGTCTTGAAATGATAGGTAATCGTGTTAAATTAAATTACATTTGAACTTGGTTATAACGTGAACGAAGGGACCAAACAAATGTTGCTATGTCCGAGTGATGTTATAAAGATGTGCCAACAGGAAATCGTATTTTTGTTACCTTGAGTGAAAGGACAAACAACTATACAGAATTACTGTTATTGGCAACATTATTCATGACGTTTATTAACAAGAAAAACACTATACTTTTTTTACTGTACAATAGGGTCCCAATAATTATAGTTATAATGAGTAAATACATGTAGATTTATTAACAAACTGTATTAAAACAATAAAATTACAGTACGTTATAATAAAAGAGGATTTTATTTTAAATAATTTTAAATTGTCTATCTCAAAGCTGAAAGAGCACTACAAATATCTCACTGGTTCAACTTATAGGCTAGGCCTATTCCAACAAATAGGCTTTTAAGTTATAACAAAATCTGGTTTATTTAAACAATATATTAAATCTCCTTTTACATTTAAATCATATATACAATCTTATTATTACATATCAAACATTGCAATTATTTTATAATTACTAATTATTAGATCTCTTAATCTCGGGTCAAAAAGGTTTGTGGCTAATTAAGTATGCAATCTGTAGCAAAATGAATCATATAATTACTGTAATAAATATTTAAAATTGCTAACTATTAAAGTATAAATTTCAAATAAATGTTCAAATTCTAGTTATGGTTCTTAATTTCTTATAATTTAACAATTTGGTAAGTCTATATTGAACACTGAAGTTTTTGGTAATTGTTCTTTAAATGTATACTTTAATAAATATGGCCGATACTACCTTCCCAGGAGCTCAATTGAAACATTAATACTTCCTTAGTTTATTTAGAATAGATATTATTTCAGTTCTTGAAATTCGTGATAGAAATTATTTCTGCTTTCTTCTTAAATGGATTTAATGATTTATACTGTCTTTATTTTAATGTATGGTTGAATTATTTTTAGAGCCTCTTAACAAAAACGTCTGTATAATACAATGGTCAACTAAAAAGTAAGAAAAAAGGCTTGGTTCTTCTTCAAAATGGACCCGTGACCATGTGCACTGCCTTACTGAGTAGCTTTGCTATACGTTTTCCACTATTAGTCTTATTTAAGCCAATGTTCTTTTAACAAAATCAATAAAGTAAACTTTTATAAGTTTTGCCACTTGTGTAATCGTTTTTTAACAATGTTTATAATTATTTAAGTCTTTTATGCCTTTAAAATGTCCAAAATATTCATTTTTTAGAAAAATATAACAGTACGCTTACGGGTGATGACGTACGCATTGGAAACAGTTGTTCTTAATTCCGATTCAACTTTAATCGATTGTCCTTGCAGTCCGGAGTAGGTTACATCACTGTTTTCACTTTCTATTCGCATTGTTTACACATTTATAATATTTCAACACTGTTTTAACACTTGTTTTTCAAATAAATTACAATGTTTCTTAATCTTAATTATACCAAATCTAGTAATACATACGCATAATTATACACGCTAATAGATTTGAATAATGAAATATGATTGCATACTTTTAAATTTTTTGTAACTAAATTTTAGCCTAGGCTTGTCGATTTATTTTTATAAAAGAAAAAAGGTAAGTTAATTTCTATTTAGCCTTATTTATTAATATTATATAGTTATTTACTGTGTTTAATTATTACAAATTCTGAAGTTAAATTACTTTCATTAGGTAGGCTAGTTCTTGCTTTAAGTACAATTTTGAGGTTATATTTTCCCAACTGGGTTAAAATGTTATAACGTATTAAAACATTAACTTACTGTATTAAGTACAATTGAGTCTCGCCGTGCTTTTCTAATGTCCGAACACTTTCCCAGCAAGGTTATGGGTTTAGTTACACACAGAACTCAACTGTCATCGCAAACCATGTGAATTGTTCCTTAGGAGGGGTGGGAGAGTTAGCAGTGTTGTTTATAGTGGAACCCCGCCCCCCCCTCTATCGACTTGATGGGACCCGCCGGAGGTTTTACGTGTGAAAAAAATACATAGATTGTTTATATCGCAGTTTGATTCTGAGCAGGGAGAAAATAGGCGGCCCAAAATCAAAAGAAAGGAGGAATTCTAACATTTTTCGAGTTCTGAAAAAACTAAATTTAAAGTTGATATATTGTAGATTTATGATGTTACAACCAAGAACCGAGTGGTTAAAATATTTATTGATGCTAAAACAGGGGTTTATAATAATGTAAAAAATAACGATTAGACCGGATCTAAAAAAAATGAAGCTATGTCCGAGTTGACGCATTAGCGGAAGCTGTTAAAACCAAGTTCGACTGTATTTAAAGTATGAAATAATTTTTTTTTTTTAATGTACACAATATTATATGTATGGGTATAAAGACACCATACAGACTTCAGGAAGGTAATATGACTTCCTTATCACCAGAATGAGAAGGGAAGTTACAAATAAAGTTTTATATTATAAAGTTAAGGTTTATTTTTTACTTTAATGAACTATATTTTTTCTTTCTCCTTTCCGAATTCATTTAAGAATTGCTACTTCGATAGTAAATTTCATAAAATTCCATGTTCAAATATTACCTTCTTTTAATCGTAAAATCATGCTATGATGTATAACCAATTATGATGTTATGACTTAT
Organism: Philaenus spumarius; assembly: GCA_018207615.1. NCBI lineage: Eukaryota > Metazoa > Arthropoda > Insecta > Hemiptera > Aphrophoridae > Philaenus > Philaenus spumarius. The sequence continues at coordinate 118,861 of JAGFPH010002334.1, read as the reverse complement.
TGTTCATTGTTCATCAAGTCCCTTTAACCACCGCATTATATTTGTTACTGAAAATAAGTTAACAAAACTTTGTATATATCTTGTGTTGCATAACAGGACAAATTTTTTGACATATTTGACCCTCTAAGATTTTGGGGGGCTTGGGTAAAGGGGTTAGCAATTTCAAATATAAAAGTAGATCATGTAATACACCATTGAAAAGCTTATTAAAAGAGAAACACAATGGTGCAAACTAGAGCTTAATATCTTACTTTGTTTCAAAGTAATGGACAATCAAAGTTAAAGACTAACAAAAATAAAGGTGCCTACAATTAGACGTGTAAATGCACAATACTGTGAAACAGGCTTGAAGCTCATACATTTCATAACAGATTGTTCATAAGCTAAATACGTTACGGGGATTTTTTTATAATTCATATTTCGTTCATAACTTACACCTTTGATAATTTGAAATAATTTTGTTAAATAAAAAACTGTAATACCTTGTATATCGTGTTCATTGGAAGATGATGGCGTCAACAGTAATTTGAAGATAGTTGGTCGCTTGGATTCTACATCTTCTATATATTTCAAATAATCGGTTGCACCTTGTACAGTAAATAAGCAAACAAAAAATTATTATAAATAATAATAATAAATTATTATATCCAACTAAAATTATGCAATAAGCATAAATAATGGAAGAAATAATGGTAGATAAGTTCAAGATACAGCTTAATCCAAATCTATAAGAAAACAATAGGTGATCACTTTTTATTAATCTTTATAGATTTTTCAATTTTTGAGATATGTTACTAATCCTTGATATGAAATTAATAGATGTAATATTTTTTTTAATAATATTTATTTTTCTCCAAGTATTTACACTTACATACAATGAACCAGTTAGGATGTACGGTATCTAACCATCCAAAAATATAAATATAAACACTCATAGTTGCTTAGGTACAGTGGATACCACATATACTCCCACACATTCAGACTTTGGGTCTTTTTTAGAAGAGCCATGCATGTTGAATGCAGGTAAACATACTGCGACTAAAGACTGTAAATATTAGAGCTTCGGGCTATTTTTATTTTAAATCCTTGAATTTCTGTTATATAAAATAACTTAATTGATGTTACTAACTTATATATGTTTACAAAAGTACAATTAAGTAATATGTGTTATTTTACTTCAATATATACTAGCTAAACAGTTTTGTTAGTTTTTGTTACCCTCGCTCTATGTACAATTTTTTAAGAGTGGCGGTCCTTTTCTAAAAGAGACCCTAGACTTTTATACACAACCATACATTCGAATGGTTATAAACACTTGCATCCCAAGTTAACCAATGCAAAAAACATCCACTACTTCAGAGTATTAAATAGAATACAGTCCCGCTATTCCAAACTAATTGGGACTGAACACTGTTCGGTTTAGCGGGAATTCGGAATAGGCGGATTTCATGAATAATACCAACGTATTGGCTTGTTACGGCGTAAATTAAGTATGGGGACATACATCAGTCAGTTCTATACAGCGTTGATCGGCTCGGAGAAAAGCGAGGAGGAGGTGAACGCTCAAACTGAACTCATATCACACGCAGACGGGCAAATGCTCTTGACCTCGCCTTAGTGTAGGTTTGCACCATCTGTTTTGTCCTTCTGTTGTGTTACGATTCTGTTTCCTGTCCGTTTTGTCATCCTGCAGTCTGTCCGTCAATACCACGCATCGTCTTGAAAAAATATCGAGAAAGAAATAAAATTTGTTCGAGATAACAAAAATGGATGAAAGAAACCGGCAGGTGGCAATAACACTACTACTAGTGCCTAGCTGTTGTATCTAATTCTTCCTTCTTTCTGATGGACCTGGAATCCTTTTCAACTGGATGCTTGTTGCGGTAACTTTCCGCAAAACGGAAAACAAAATGTGGAAAACGTAAAAGAAACAAAACCAGCTTTCATTCCAATTTGGTTTCAGGCGTTTCCATCAAGCTTAGGCTATTCAACTTATTTGTAAACAATAAATGTAAGTTTTTTCATGAATGTGTTTTTCATTTCTCCTGTTTTTATGTTTAAAAAAATCAGTATTTTTTCTGAACTCTGTTCGGAATAGCGGGTCTCTACTGTAGTCCGTCGCAGGACTCGGAACCCGAAAGCCAACCCTTTACTCGGAACATATACTTTAGTATCTTTGTTTCTTTCTAAAGGTGATTTATTACATATTTTAGGACCAATATATAAAACTGATTTTTTTAAGTAAATTCTTTTAACTTTTGGTCTTTTTATATGCTTCTGGTTGGTATTCGTTGTTATATACTAAATTTTGACATTGCAAGTGTTGCCCTCCTGCTATAAAAAAATTGATTAGACTTTATGAATAAATAAATGTTTCAGGGGCAATATATTTAGTTGTTGATATAAAAGAAAACAAAGATGGTGCTTACTCTTTAAAAGTAGAATTTGGATAAAATGTTTTTAGATGACAATTAAAGTCATGACAAATAATGATCATGCCGAAAAAGTTAATAATATAAAAGTTTAAGCATCGCTGGTTTTTAAACTTTTCAGCCGCCTAGACTCTGAATCATCGGTCTCTGATTATTTATAGTCGAACATCAAAGACATGTCGTGAGGCTGGTAAAGGGGTGTCTGGTGTCCCAAGTTATCCCTTGTTGGACGTAAAATTCTGTACCGAGTGATGAATGAGTGTGATTGAGGGAGTGGATGGTCCAGTGCAACATTAAAACAAAACGTAAACAAAAATTAATAAAAAGCAGTACAGGAACGGCGTTCCGGTGTGTTCCGGCACCAGTAAACCCCTGACAAGTACTTGGCTAATGTCAGCTATTATGACACAATAACAGGCTACCTATCTATCTATAATGTGCCTTTTATTGTCTTGGAAAAATCATACTAATTAGTCTAACTAAGAATTGTTTCTTTTTATAACTACATTTAACAATAATTATTATTAATAGTTATGTTTTTATTTTATATTTTTTAACTATTAATAACAATAAAAAAAGTTTAAGTATTCCTATGTATTAAAAAGTTGTTTTGACATTTTTTTAAAATTTTAATTATACTCATTTTAGATTTTGTTGTATATATATATAATTAAATTTGTATGGGCAATCAACAGAAATTATAATAAATAGAATGTTGAATCTCCACTGGCGTAGAGTCACATTCTAAACAGTTCTAATCAAAATTTGTAGGGTTTAAATAAATTCTACTCACATTTTATTTCAGAATTAGAAGTGTCAGTAGCAACATAAGGCAATTTTGCAACATTTATAGGAGCCTTCCTTAGGAAAGTAACATTTAGAGAGATCTCACTCACATTGGACTCATTATAATCAGGTATCTGAATAAACGTTTTCTTCAGCTGAAATAAATGCAAATACAGTATACAAGTAATATGTATTGGTATAAGTTAAGTATGCATAACCTAGTTAGGTTACACTTCAGTTTATTTTGCAAAATCTTATATACATACTTTTGTATCATTTTTTCTTATATATATATTAAACGGAAAGTAGTTGTATAAGACAATTCAAAGGTAGACAAAATTATAAATCAATAATTATTATAAATTGAAAGTCACAATCATTTAAACTATTACAATCACCACAAGATCATTTCAGAAAAATTACAAACCTAAACCAATTTTCAAACATGTTTGTGTCTACATATAAGTAATACCTCAGGAGGATTCTCGTTTGAAAAACTCATTTTCAAAGGTCTGCTGTAATGACGGTAACAATGGAATTTATTCCGTAAGAGCAATGTTAAATTTAAAACCATTTATTTCATGTATTTTGTATCATAAAATGGATTGCAAGGTCTCATTTTAACCACAGACACAAAACTGTGGCTAGTAAATTTAATTTAAATAATTACAGTAGAACTCTTAACCAGTCTGGTCGTGACCGAGATCCTGGCCGGTTACTTGTTTAGCCGGTTGATCCGAGATTCCCATTGTTAAAAAATAAACTACATATTTCATAAATAATCAAGCAAATAAGACGTTATTGCAACTCATTTTATTGTATGTACATTCATACATGAACAAACACCAACAAATTAAATATACATAAACTTTGAAAACTGAATTTACATATACATGTACATACTGTATCATTGTTTTAAAAAATCTGTTATTTTTTCTGTTCTTTATCTTTCAACGATTGTTTTAAAGCCAAGACTCACCATTTTCGTACGTTCATCGCGTCTAATGCCGTTGAATCTTTTTGCTGCTCAACATATTACTCAATATGTTACAAATATTACATATTTTGCTCCCATGAAATTTAGTAAAGGTTCCGACAAAGCAACAGACGAAGAAAAAAAACAAAGGATGCCGCTTTGTCAATTGATTCTAAGAAAAAATACAATTGCCGCAGAAGCAAGAGGGGAATCAAACTCACGCTCCCCCTCCCCTGTTCTGCCTGCCACAACACTAACACATTGCACACCTAATGTTGCATCACCCCGCTTTATTTTCCAAGAAATGTCCGTCAAACAATCAATGTTTGAGACTTCTGCCAGTTACAGTAATATAATCTGTAAGAGAAAACAAACTCTGTTGTTCCATGGGATAGGCCGTTAATCCGAGGACCGATTGATACGAGGAAGATTAAGAGGAGTTCTACTGTATTGTCGCTTACTAATTTAAACAATGTAAATTTTATTAATTTAAATAAATTATTATTCTATTTTTGAAAGTAAATAAATGTGTATAGTATCACACCTAAAAGGTTTTAGCTGGTGAAACCTGAAAATGTGGAATATAAAGACAATATTCTTGCAGAATCTCTAAATTTACCAAAATTTTCAAATTGTGTTACTTTTTGATAAGTTGGACATAAAATAATAAAGTTTATATCACAGTAAATTTGATGCTCTACAACATCTTTCCTGAGGGCTTTACTGTAAAATAAAATGCCGATGTTATACAGACAAAAAAAATGACAAAAAAGGAGGGGTAAATGTTTTTTTGCGATTTTTGAGGGCGGATATCTTTAAAACTATCAGGAACAGAGAAAATTTAACAGGAACAAACTTGTAGGAAATTTAATTAGCTTCGATTTTACAAAGAGTAGTTTTATCTTTACAAACAAACAGTGTTTGATTTATAAACGGAAAAAGTTACTTTCTGAACGCCCCTGCACCCCGCTCTCCCCTCAGGTCCGAGAACTATAAGTATGTTTACCTCTGTTTGATTTATAAACGGAAAAAGTTACTTTCTGAACGCCCCTGCACCCCGCTTTCCCCTCAGGTCCGAGAACTATAAGTATGTTTACCTCCTAACCACTCTAAAAAAAAGTCCTAAAGTCAATATTTCTCTCTCAAACATTTCCCTCCATATACCCTTTATTGACTGGACTATATTGATTTACCAAATTCTGGAGTTTACTTACCATGTTTCTAACATTTTACAAAATTATTAGTATTATTTAATGTAAGAAAAACTAATTATTAAATGTGTGTGGAAATAAAAGTAAAACACAGACAAAATTAAAAATCAAAATCAGCTAAAAAAATTGATAAAACAAAAACAGTCAGTACTATAATGCAATAATCCAACCACAAGGAAAATGTATCATATTGCAAAATTTTGTAAATCCATTAACAGCTATGATACTAATGTATTTCTAAAAAAAGTATATTGCCAACTAATACGTTTTTCATCACATTTATCTTACAAAAGAAAAACTTAGCAGTACTAAATTGAATTCTGAACATGATTATTAATTCAAAGGACTGGAACTGTTATTATATTTTACCTTTTCTTGAGAAAGTGTATAAATTAGAGTCTTTAGTAACTCTGCTCTATTCTTCACATCGACTTCATTATTTAGTTGAACAGTTCGATTGAGAATCCATACAATATCTGCAACAGTTTTATGTAAAAAATAAAACTAGTTGTCACAAGAAATATGTTTTCTAATAACACTAAAATTTTAAGTTATAAAATGATAATATAGATAACTTCTATTACTTCAACTATTATTTTGTATCTTTAAATTAGTGTTTGTTCATATACCAGGTGCCTTAAACCCCCCCCCCCTTTTAACTTTTGTGTTTGTTAAAACAAACAAATATCTTTTGGGGAACGATACTAACTTAGCCCAAAGTATCTTTTGAAGCAATCGGAAATTTTGAGTGTCCCCTAAAAATGAGGGATTTTGGGGGCAACTCAAAATTTTTAAATAGGAAGTATGGTCATGTGATACCTCATTTTAAAGGTATATTTTAAGACTAGGAAAATGACATAAAGAAACTAAAAATCAGACCACCCAAAACAAAATGGCGGCCCTAAACAAGTTGAAATAAATCAACATAAAGTTGCTAATATCTCGAAAAGGAAGAGTTTTTAGAAAATATTTCAAGAGACAAAAAATGTTTATTTCAAAGTGCTTGACCTAAAATACTGCTTTCAAATCGATTTCGTAAATTTTATTTTCTACAAAATTTTCTAGGTTGTAAGAGTCGACTTAAAATGTTCAGTTGTTAATTGAATATAATTTGAACTAAATATAACTTGTCCAAGTCCTGAAAACTATCTTAATAGGCTTAAAATCGTGGCTATTCCTACATAACTTTTAACAGTTTATGGCTGCCTACTTGGCAGTTATGGTTATATGCCTACTTGTAAATCCAATATTTTAATAATCAACTAACTTCAAGAAATCCCAATAAAAAATATTAAAATTAAAATGGAAAGTAATTTATTTCATCAAAATTTTTGTCTCACTATGCCACAAACCAGAAATTTAGCATGTAAGTGGGATTTACACAACAGACAACATACAAAGGCTGAAATTAGCCACTTATTGTTTTTGGAAAACGCAATAAAAGGCCAACAAATTAAAACAAAATACAGCTCATCTTTGTTAACCATAAAGGTTTCAACTTGAACATTATTTAAATCGTTTTTAACGTACAGTCTGTAAAAACGACATTTACTTACTAATTTCGTAAATTTTAAGTCAACTCCTACATCTTAGAAAATTTTGTAAAAGATCAAATTTACTAAATCGATTTGAAAGCAATTTTTTAGGTCAAGCACTTTGAAATAAACATTTTTTGTCTCGTGAATTTTTTTCTAAAAACTCTTCCTTTTCGAGATATTAGCAACTTTATGTTGATTTATTTCAACTCGTTTAGGGCTGCCATTTTGTTTTGGGTGGTCCGATTTTTAGTTTCTTTATGTCATTTTCCTAGTCTTAAATAGACCTTTAAAATGAGGTATCACATGACCATACTTCCTATTTAAAATTTTGAGTAGCCCCCGAAATCCCCAATTTTTAAAGGACACTCAAAATTTCCGATTGTTTCAAAAGATACTTAGGGCTAAGTTAGTATCGTTCCCCAAAGGATATTTGTTTGTTTAAACAAACACAAAAGTTAAAGGGATGGGGGACTTTTAAGACACCTGGTATATATAAATATATATGTACGTAACAATGTAAATTCTTTAAAAGATAATTGGTTTACTGTCCAAGTCATCAGAGAACATCTGTATATGCCAATTATTGAGAAGAAATGGACTAAATGTTATTACTACAGTAGAACCTTGTTAGATTGGAACAACTAGAACCACAATCGGCCCGGGTTAACCAGGGAATTTGGAAGAAACAATCAAATAAAACGTGACCAAATAAATAATGCACTGTCTAGTGTTTTTAATTTTAAACTTTTTGTCTTTACACCTATTATCCACACTGTTAGGCCAGTTAATAGATTTTTTTATGCTAAAACATTTAACAGCAAACCAATTGCGTTATGACTTGAGGAATAGTTTTTAGATGAAAATACCAACTTCGGAAACAATGAGTTTTTATTGCGGAATTATTAAAATAACAAAAACCATGACAAATTTGACTTTTTCGGTTTTTGCCTATATTGTGTAAATCATTGGACGAAGAGCTATACTTTCAGTGGAAAAGTTGAACTAAATTTTTTTTAAAATTAAAATGAGGCCTTGTAAGACTTAATCAATGTATTTTTGACCAAAAAATTTGAAAAATACAAAAAATTTATAATTTTGGCAATTTAAAAGTTAAAGCATTGGATTGTGTAAAATGACAGTTAATGGCATGTAGATTAACCACGCACAATGAGGGCCATGTTGGATATATTGATTTTTCATAGTAACTGTTTAAACAGTTTGGAGCATTACTTTAAAAAATACAAATAAATGAACTGTTAAGTCCAATTTAAATTTTTCGAACAGTTCTGAACAGAGGATAACATGAGCTTAAAAATGTTTACTTCAGATTTCCGTAAAAACGGTGAGAAGTTTGTTAAAATTGGTCCCGAGCACGACCCAAACGCGCGAGTCATGAGCTTTATGGAGGGGGATAGGTCGAGTCATGGGAGAGCTTCTCCGCCGCTGTAACTTAGCCAAACTGTCCTTTTTTTGGTCAAATGGCTGGTCTACGTTCTTTGAAATCATTTTGAACCAAAAGTTCTGTTAGGATTAGTCTGGATAGGTTTAGTTATATTAATTATTAGACTTAGTGTATTTGATGTAAAGGTATTGACCAGCAAGATAGACCAGTAAGTATAAAATGTAAACTCGGTTGCGTAATAGCGGAACAAAACAACTGCTACAGAAGCAGCAATTGTTTTGTTGAAGATGTCAACAGGAAGCTAGGCGGGTTATATAGGATAATACGAATCTAGAATCTTGGCCAAAGTGGGTTAGTGATCGGCCAGAGTGGAGTGGTCATGTGACCAGTGAGGCGACAAGCTGCGAGTTCAGCCAGTTTTGTGGGGAACAAGAGGCTGAGAGAATCCGACATTGCTGGGCGAGTTAGCTTCGCAGGGATCTCTACACAGGTGAAATTTTGGACCGTTGGAACGTCCAGAAGAAATACCACGAGTCAAGTCAAGGAAGGACCGGGACGTATTGAAGACAGCACACTGAGTGGACAAAGCAGAGTATTTTGGCCTATTGTTAAAGTCACGTTGAATTCAGAGTTTTGGGGTTGATAACTAAATGTAACTCGCTTTAGTTGCCGATACTGTACATCCAGTCTGTCTTGTAAACTCAATACCTGGTATAGGAATTGTATTAGATATAGTTGTTAGCTAATGTTAAGAAGAGGCGTGTTTTCGAGCTGAGATAACTTGTTTAAATAAATATAAGATAATTATTACCACTGAACCACTGGTTTTATTGTTATTAACCTGACCCTTAGTGTTTGAACCCGGGAACAGTTCTACCCCTAACAGTTCTCAATATTGTTCCTATTTTTCTTCCAATTAGAGATTTCCGATGCCCCTACTCTAAACTCAGAAGCAATCTTCCTCAAATGTTCACCTTTATCTATTTTACACAATGTTTTCATTTTCCTTTCCGTTGTCACAACAATTGCAAAAATAGCACAATACATAACTCGTACATAGATAACAAATCAGACAAACACAAGCAAGAGTGTACCTCAACTGAAGTGAATGCTTACAAGTGCAGTAGTGCTGTTTGTGACTGAAGCGTAGCTGAAGTTGACTCATTTTGTTATGCTTATGGCTGATGCTTACAATAATGTGTATTGTTTTTGCGTTTTCATAGACAGCATAACTTTTTACCTTTTTTCCAAACCAGGGTTACGCGGAGATCTGTGTTAAAGAGTACCAACTTACCGAGGTTCCACTGTACCTCTTTATAAACTTTAAAACAACAAATACATTTATTTGTTTTTAAAACTCTCTGGAAATTAGGATTTATCTTATCTACCGATCTTATATCAGTACTCAGTACACATACCCTCTACGTGGATGAAGCAGTTGCACTGTGTAATGATGGTTGATATTAAATGAAAGACTCTATGTGCAGCATTCCATGGAATACCAGAAACATTTTTCAACCAACTGGTGATCCATTTTAGTATGATCTGTAAAAGGAATTAAATGACAATGTATACAAATTTCAATCATACTTAATATCTAACTCATACTAAATTATCATTATTAAACTCTTATTATTAAATTTGTACTTTCTATTACGTCTTATATTTGCAGCCGTCAGAAGTTTTAAGATCATATTATTGCTTTTATTTCTAACCCAGATGAACCACCATGTGATATACAGGTATCATTAAGCCAAGGTTTTAGAAAAACTGTCAAGTAAAAATTTTCTTTATTCACAAATGTATATGTTAAAGTACCACACAATTCAGAAAAGTACCAATAACACTGCAATATTTTGAGAATATTAAGTCAATTTTAATTTTGGCTGTGTGGGAATGAAACATTCTACCCATTGAGCTTAAAGCCTGCTTTGGATAACATTTAACTACAACAACTGCCCAAACTTCAAAACACCTATACTAAGCTAACTGCCAATTATAATATTTAAAATCCACTAAAATTCCTATAAGTATAAAGTTCTTCTTAACAGATCTACATTTTTTTTTTTTAATGAATTAATGAATTTTTATTTCCTTTTTAAAAATACAATCGGCTATACAAATATATACACATATAAACACTTCTATAAAATTATATACATAACATAATACCTACTTATATCCTACTACTATACATAAGTGTTTTAATTGAATTTTTTAAATGGAAGAAAATTCTGGATGCACCTTTTTTTCTCATACAAAAATGTCGGGCATTTCAGTATTTTTTTATTCATCTCAAACAGTGACAACAAATTTCCAAATTGATAAATATCTGTCAGTACATAATATTATATTTGAATCACCTCCTTAATTTTAATTATTATTTTTTTTTTTTCGCTTACACACTTCCTCAGCAAGGG
>JAGFPH010002334.1:51203-107696 GCA_018207615.1 Philaenus spumarius | reverse complement strand
AAATTCCAATTGTTTTGATTATCCTACTAATTGTTTTGTTTGTACTACAGCATTAGTACTAATGTTTAGTTTGTATTTTGTAATATTATGTTGTTCGAAAACAAGTTAAGCAATGTTTATCAAAATACACCATACATTACAAGCTTCAACCTCCATGAAATATATTAATATAATAATTTTGCTCGCACTTTCATTATTTACCTCCGGTTGTGAAAGATTATTTTCTTCTCGTAAAATATACTCCAGAAATAAATCTATGATATAATTGAAATTGGTGATGGTCACATCTGTGCTCGGAAATGTAGTTAGAACTTGACTCAATAATATTTCTGGACTTGCCTCAGAGTTTTGCATCATGGTGGAGGACAGAAACTATTTCAACTTTCCACTGAAAATTCCAGTATTAAATACAAAATTACAATAAATTTGTTGTTGTATACTGTATGTACTTAAACATATTATTGTTAATGTTACATTAATTAAGTTGATAAAATAACAATGGTTAATTTCAGGCAGAATACCTTATTTTTCACCATGAATATAGTACTTACAATTTTTTTTTTATTATATTGGTAGATGTAGTAGTGGAAATTTTCTGCTGTGTATAATGTTTATTTATTTGCTAATCAAACTAATACTTCATACATCAAAACTAGTTGGTATAACACTGTTCCTGATTTTAAATTTTATTTTATTTGTATCTTATTTACTTTAGAGAGTGCAGATCTGTGGTGAATATACCTCTTTGCTTAGCTAGGAGAAAGGCATTACCTTTCAAAGACACTTAAAAAATAAACGGTACCAGGAACTGGCACATACTTTCTCACAAACATATTTCAATTACTAAACAGATTCACTGTGACTTCATAATTAATTGTAGAGGTGATTTATTAAATTAGGAGATTAACTAATAAATATTATTATTATTATCTAGAGAGAAAACTATTTGATCGATTTCGGACAAATTTGCACTGTCAATTAGGGCTGTATAGTGTATAGATGCTCGAAAAAAGGTTTTGAAATTTTTTGAAAAACAACCCCCTTTATGGCCAAAAAAACCCCAAATATCAGTTATTATTATTATTATTATTAGCTAAACGAGAATTTTTAGAAAGATGCGGTTTTTTGCATATGGTAGGGTACATTAAAGGCTACAAATAAGCCAAATTTTATCAAAACCGTTATAGCCGTTTTTTTATAAAAACATAATAACTGATTTTTTGGGGGGTTTTTTGCCATAAAGGGGGTTGTTTTTCAAAATTTTCCAAATCCGTTTTTCGTGCGTCTATACAGGCCTACTTGACATGTCTGGTGCAAATTTGTTTGAAATCGATCAAATAGATTTCGCTCTAGCTTTGTATACATACAGACATACAGACATATATACATACAGACAGACATTTTGTCAAAAACACTTTTTTGGACTCAGGGGGTCCCAAAACGGATATTTCCACAAAAATCTCAACATCGATTTTTTTTGCGATCACTATACTTTCTCTATACTATAGTATAGTGAGAAAGTAAAATTATAATGAAGAAAATAGACTATGTTTTAACAATAAATGGTAGGTACCTAGTAAGTCACTCCCAAATACATATAAATAAACCCCAAGTTACCCAAACATTCATATACACAAGCCTAGATTTAAAATTAAGAAACAAAATCAAATCAATATTTTAAAGTCATGTTTATTTAAATCAGATGATAAAATATGATTGTTTTATCACCCCACACAATCAATTTAATACATTTTTTATTCATTATCTATTGTCATTACTTCTATTCTTAAAAAGAAACCAACTGTGCATAGTCCTGAAGATTTGATTTTAATGATAAATAATTTGAAAGAAATCTAACTAAAAATTTAAGATTGAACTAATACATTTTAAGTAGTTTTTAAAAAGCAACATCAAAGTACATGCTAAGAGTTGTTTCTCACACTCACATCTCATGTTTGCACTATAGTCAACTAACTGTCACCATATTTGAAAATCATCAATTTAGAGTAATAGGGCTACCGTACTGCGTAGCCAGTTCTCTAAGGTGTTGCTAATGATGCTGCTGATGATTCCCTAAACCTTACAATTAGCTGATATCAAAAAAATTAATGTTTATGAGAAGAGACAATTCCTCAAAAAATCAATGTCTCTTTTTATAAGTTAACACAGAAAATAGTTTCCCCCTCCTGCAGAAAATAATTGTATTCTTAACACAATAATAATATAACACCATTGTTGTAGCCCCCAGATTAGTGAAATTAATATCAATATATTGCTGTACGTCTATTAATCCTTTTTCTTTTATTTTTGAGCTATTTTATCTTACCTTGTACAACAGCAGTTTCGGGTATTCACCCATCATCAGGAACAGTTAAAAAAACATAATTAGACACATACATTGGCAAATCCAGGGGGCTGTGAGGGCTGCAGCCCCCTCCTTTGGTTTATTATAATTTTGCTTAACCCTCTAAGTGTCAGAGGGTTAACTAACAACTTGTATCGAATATTTCACCCACTAATCATTATCCAGTCTCAATAAAACAAAAACTCGTGGGAAGGAAATGTTTTAAACTTTAATTTTTGTAATTACAAATTTGTTATAAAACGTATATTTTCACACATGTAATCATCGTTGTAAAATTGTAGCTGTCTAAATCAATCGATGCCGCGCACAACGAAATACTGTACCTCAAACACTTTTTAAGGTAAATAACCGTTAAACAGACTTGTTTTAAGAAGAAGATAAAGACACTATTTGATTCGTCAAGGTTTGCACTTTCTACCACTGCCTTCCAATCATTCACCACTCTTATAGTTTCTTAGATATGATTTTTTTCTGTAAACCCTTGCAATTGGACAGTTTTTGATCAATGAGAAAGCACATTTTGCAATAGCTGTATCTATTAGAAATATAAATATTTGTATAATGATTTTTATATCGATTTTAAGAGCAAGTTCTATATTTTCGTTTGATATAAGGAAAACCTGATTTGGTGTTCTGATGCTATACGGGTATTTTTGTGAAATACATACATTTCTTCATCGGCCTGTTCATTGTACAATAAAAAGTGCTCGCCATTATAAATAATGCTTTGTAGTATTAGCTCCATACCAAAAAATATACAGGCCATTCTTTAAATCTCAATAATATGTTTCACAGTACTTCTGGTGGAGGGTTTATTGAGCACTACACTTATTGTCTTTAGTCAAATTAATTATTTTCAAGACTCTAACTAAACTGCTTTTTCATGTACAGCTTGAAAAAAAAAAAAGCACAGAGAAGAGATTAACTTGCTGAAGAAACTTTGGATGGGATACACCTTTTGTTGTAGGTATTGTTATTTTTTATGTGTAATACAAAATAATATCAAATAAATTATTATAAATTAAATTTGCATTGCATGATTTTGGTCCGAGTCACAGATAATTAATACTAATTTTATTTACCTTAAGTCCGTCTTGTGACTCCTTGTCGTTTAGTTTAAGACAACATGTTTCGGAGCCGTAACTCCATCATCTGGTCATCCCTCTGGTGAGTTCATCGAACATTAAAAACATTAAAATTTTATAAACACACACATTTACACACGCACACTAACACACACACACAGTTCGTCACACAAATAAATACAAGAAATAAGCCGCATCTCAACATCCGGTCAGTATAATGCAGTGCAGCCTACTGATCGTTATCTCTGTATGTTTTATACAAATGGTTGATAGCCGTGTCGTACAAATAGTGGGAGTTGAACGTAAGTTTGTCGTTTAATACGTCATCTGGTTTTTTTTTAATGTTTTATATATTTCAAACTCCTCTATAGCATTCATTATTCTTCCTTTTGTACACGTGTATAAGGCTTCTACTGTTGAGTTGAAGTCTCCCGGCTTATGATCCGATTCAATGAGGTGACGTGCATAATTTGATCTATTGATAACAGAGCTCTTGTTAGGGAGATGTTCTTTATAACGTTCCTTAAACGTTCTCCCTGTTTGACCAATATAAACCACCAGAGGGATGACCAGATGATGGAGTTAGGCTCCGAAACATGTCGTCTTAAACTAAACGACAAGGAGTCACAAGACGGACTTAAGGTAAATAATTAGTATAAATTAAATGTTTTAAGGAAAACATTTTTCATAGTTGCAAACATTAAAGTTTTCAATTATCCTCTAAGAAAAAATTGCTTACCTTTTATTTCCAAAATCGCAATAACTGTAAATTTAAAGCAGCCAATTTTATCTTTTTTTTACTCAAAATTCTTAATCAGTGACCCAAACCATTACCAAATTTTCTGAATGGCATGAAATTAAAACACTAACTTAACAGCATATTTCAGTTTTTTTTTCTTAATTGAATTGAAAAGAGGCAAAATGGACAAAGGTAATTTTATTTAAAACCTCAACATTTTCGGTACTATTATTTCAGTATACAAAATTTAATTTTTTTGATAAATAGGCTATGTATTTTCCCAATCTGCAATTATTTTACAAAAACTTAACTTTATTCAAAATGAAGGTGAAAAGAATGTGTTGGCAAGTCAGCATTTTTGTACTACCAACACATGGTTATTTGCCTCCTGATCTGTAATACAGAACTTTTTAAGGTTACATGCCTTAGATATCGTGGACAGTTCTATAATGTTGATTGTGAGACAACTGGTATCGGAAGTCCTTAATTTTACATTATGAGTCATAAATTTAAAAGAACAAACAATACACTTAACATTGTAAGTCCAATAATAATAATAAATAACACGACACATAACAAGTCCACAGGCCCGGTCTGCTAGATTGGGGGCCCCTGGGGATTTATCACCTCGTAGGCCCCCCTCTTACCAGAGGGTATGGAATACCCCACAATGGAGCGAAAAATTAAGTGTATATTATTCGTAAAAATGCTTTTAAGTATATGATTCGCACATTGCAGGAGTACTTTTTTAAACATTTTTCGAAGTTTTGCAAATCGAAAATTCCCCTCTCTTCTTCAACAGTTGAATTGGTTTGATTAATGTAGATTGTATCTTCATGCACTTTATTTTCAAAATCAAAAATTGACTTACTCGAGAGAGACCACAAATTTATCTACCACCCTTACTAAATCAAGGAAGACCTAATGAATATTGTCCCCAATAGTAACAAGAAAGGGAAAATTTGGATAAAGTCAAGTCTACCTATCTTGAAGACAATTTACCTAAAATCAGAAACTCCCTGCTACATCAGAGTGAAGATGCCAAGATGGAGTACCTATTTGGTAATTATAAGCCACAGTATCTGAAATTATATGTTTCTGGACTGATAGATATGTATGTCCAATATATGAAACGAAACCAATTTTTGTATTTTTCCACGTAATTGTTTTACGTTTTTACCTGAATCTTGATAAAAGGAGAGGTTTTGATTTTGGTAAATGTACATTTTGATTCTCTAAACTTCTAACCTATCCAAACAAAGCCTGTACGAATAATTTTTTTCACCAAGAATGTGCACCTAAAACTGATCCCATCTAATAACCTAAGTCACATCGCCTAATTATTTAAGTAATATTAGTCCAAGTCCTTCATTTGAATTTGCCAATTCATTATTCTATAACCACCTTTATGCATAGGTTAACCAATACAACTCTTTCAACTGCCATTAACATCAATGATGATAGCAATTCTTGCGTTAGAGAAGATCTCAAACGAATTTTAACAATTTTTAATTTAGAGAGAACTCTTTCACATGTAACCTGGGTGCGGTACAAGGCAGTGTCATTAGAAATTTCATAGTTACATACAAATTTTTAAAAAGATCAAGATTTGTTAGTTGATAGACTTTTTAAAAGTACAAGCTAAATAACTAGAACAGCTCTCTCCCTGAATATGACTGTAAAATCTACTTAAATTTTAATTGGCTCTATCTGCATCTGACATGTCAACATCTTTGTCTCTTCATACTGGTGTGTTTTCTTTTTCAGTTCCTTTTTTTACAACTGTAGAGTAGGTAGTAAGTTGATTCAGTTCTTTGACCAGTTCTGACTTACTGCATTTAGTAATGGTTCAGGTTTTCTGATAAACTTGATTTGGCGTTGCCACGTTCGTAATCGTGGCAAAAGGGTTCAAGTTCTGATTCTGATGAAGATTGATTTTGGTTCAAATAAACTGTTATTGTTCGAGAACACGTCTTTGCAGTTGCTTCCATTCTTTTCTGCACAACTTTTGTACATTCATTTCAATGTGGAATTGATGATTGAAAGTTGGCACAATTAAGGCACTAAAAGTCGCTGCCAGCTGTTTCAATCAGTGTTGCCACTTACATTTAGACTAGTCCACTAATTCCTCTTATTGGGTGGGGGACACAAAAGGGCCGCTGCGGCGGGATCAAGTTATTTAGCTTGGTTGTTGAGAAGTCGAGGACACTCATTCCCTTGCCCTCAGGGGTGTATCTGCACTCAAGACCGTTGGATTTGGCTCGACTGAAGAGTTGGGCCTATGCAATGAAGGGTTGCATCCTGCATGAGATGACCCTGCGCTGGACTTAGGTCTAGGCTGAATTCAACAGATCTAAGGGAGTAAACCCTGAAATAAAATTCCCAATCCGAAGGTTTTTCACCCGTGCTGATAGGATGAATGGCACCAGGGTAATGGTGCATTAAAAGGGATACCTGAGATACCAGGCGACCTCTCAGGGAAACTTAACCTTACCGTGAATGCGGGCTCTGTGCGGGGGACCTTTTTATTACCCTGCACTACTCGTGGGAACCATATGGATCCGAAGCAAAAACAAAATACGGCAGAAAACCAGCCCCCAGCTGGAAACCCAGCTAGTCACTCAGGACATGTAGCGGCCTCAGAGCATGCTCACTTTGTCCAAAACTCAGAAGCACTTAAATCTGTGACTTTTGTCGACAGAAGAGAATCAGCCTTCGAGCAGGGTTCTAGACCTGTCGACATGGAGGTAGATCCTAGTAAAGGGGAGGTTGAGTCGGGCTCTGAGCTGGACGAAGTCCTCCTCCTGAAAAATCCTAACACCCCGGGCTTTGCAGGTGAGCTGATGGACGCTACCAAGCAGTAGGTCTCAATGTGGAACAGAGGAAGTCTAGGATGTCCAAAGGAGACAGGAGGCGTTCTCTCAAGGCCAAATACAGCCAGGAGTATGACCCCAAAAAATTTGACAAACGGAAGAACAAAGGTGCTGCCTCGACAGCTGCCAATGTTCCCGCACTCAACGAAGGGGGCCAGAAGCACAGCAGAGCTTTAGCTCCATCTCCCCCTTCCACCAAAACACAGAGGAAGAGACCCAAACAATCTGGTGAGCACTGTGCATCAACATCGGCGAAACCCAGATCTTCGTTTAAGGAAGTTCTCTTCTCCATCAAAATGGCAATAGTTGTGCTAAATGTTTCCTCGAAGAAAAGTTCTACCAGGAGCAGGGCACAACATAAGAAAATGCCATTATGGATAAGTTCAAGTTCTGGGGGACGGCTCATACCCAGTCTTCTCAGGCTTGTATATGGCAAAAGGAGCACTCATCATCTTGTGCTTCAATTCTCACAACAAACTCTGGATATCCACAACTCACGAAAGTCATATCCAGGATTAGACCTCTGGGCGAGGATGTCGAGCTGGGCTACCAAGGTGTTCCTCAGAGCACCTGTTAAGCTGGCAGGGACTCCAGGAAGGATCCAGGATTTGCTCGACAAACAAAACCCCAGCTTCGAGGTCAGATCGCAAAACTGGAAGATGCCGAAGGTAAGCTTATTTTTTGCAACTCAATTACCAACAACCGAACCTGCATTCTTGTAAGGTCAGGAGTACAATGCTTGCCTTTAATTGATTTTTGTCCCAGAGACATCACTACAGTGATAATACACTGGCAGAATGGGAAGGACAGTCAGGGCTTAATGTTGAGCTCCGCTTACCTGCCATATGATGCCAGCACACCTCCTCCATCTAGAGACCTGGAACTTCTGGTGCAGGCTTCATCCGTCAGAAGGCAGCAGCTTCTGGTGTGGTGCAATGCCAATGTGCATCACTATCTAGGATGGGGCAGCACCAACACCAATACAAGGGGTGAGTCATTACTAGATTTTCTCTTGTCTAATAACTTACAAATTGTTAATGTAGGCGATAATACCGACCTTCTCCAATAAAATCAGGAGCGAGGTCATAGACATTACAGTAGAACCCCTCTTAACCGGCCTCGGATTAACCGGTCCTCGGATTAACCAGCCTATTCCATAGAACAACAGAGTTTTTTTCTCTTACAGATATAGTACTAAACTGACAGAAGTCTCAAATATTGATTGTTTGACAGACATTTCCTGGAAAATAAAGCTGGGTGACGCAACTTTAGGTGTGCAATGTGTGTTAGTGTTGTAGCAGGCAGAACAGGGGAGTGGGAGCGTGAATTTGATTCCCCTCTTGCTTCCGCGGCAACTGTATTTTTTCTTAGAATCAATTGACAAAGCGGCATCCTTTGTTTCTCTTTCTTCATCTGTTCCTTTGACAGAACCTTTCCTGAAATTTGTGGGAGCAAAATGTGTAATATTTGTAACATATTGCGTAAAGATTTTCAACGGCATTAGACGTGATGAATGTACTAAAATGGAGAGACTTGGCTTTAAAAAAATCTGAAAAAATAACTGATTTTTTTACAATGATACAGTATATGTAAATTCAGTTTTCAAAGTTTATGTAAGTTTAAAATGTTTCATTTGTTGATGTTTGTTTATGTATGTTGTGCATACTATAAAATGGGTTGCAATAACGTCTTATTTGCTTGTTTATTTATGAAATATGTAGGTTATTTTTGAACAAAAATCAATTTTTTACGGGAACCTCGAATCAACCGGCCAAACAGGTAACCGGCCAGGGCCTCGGTACCGACCAGACTGGTTAAGAGGGGTTCTACTGTACCTTTTGTACAGAAAATACAGCACATTTGAGTGACACTGCAGATGGTAGTCGAAGTCAAGCTGGGGATAGCTCTTGGCCGAGGGCAACCCGGGCTGACTGGAAATGGCCAGTCACAATTTCTAAACAAAAATAGGTGATAAACAAATTCAGCACATTTAAATCACCTGGCGGACACAGAATCTATCCGGCATTATTGCAGGAAGGACCAGACTCCCTGATCCAACGGATCTGAAAGCTATCTAGAGCCAGTGTAGCCTATAGCTACATTCCACAGGCATGGAGGGCCAGCAGAGTAACTAAGCGCGGCAGAGCAAATTATTCTGATGCCAAAGCTTATCCTTGTTTCTCTTGAAAATAGTGGAAAGGCTGGTGGAAAGATACTTAAGAAAAGGGGTGCTCTCCAAGGTACCTCTTCATCGAAAGAAACACGCCTACCAACCGGGAAAATCCTATGAAACTGCTCTACTTAGTCTGGTGGGCAGAATCGAGGATACCCTGGTACAGAGGGAAATAGCCCTGTGCGCTTTTTTGGATATAGAAGACGCATTCGACAATACATAATTTGATTCAATAATGTGAAAACTGCAAGAGCGAGATGTGGACCCGGCCGTTACAAGGTGGGTGCACTCCATGCTATGAAGCAGGCGCATACAAAGCATACGTGGTGAATCGATTGAGGTCACTGCCACAAGAGGGTGCCCACAGGGAGAAGTTCTTTCACCTCTGCTCTGGAGCTCGGTGGTCGATGGTCTCCTTACAGAAATTAGCACGTTAGGAACATACATCCAAGGCTATGCAGATGACATAGCAATCTCGGTTATTGGTAAAAGTGATGACACTGTCTCGGATATCATAAACAGAGACCTGAGACGTGTTAAAACATGGTGTGCAAGGAAAGGCCTCAATGTCAATCCCAGCAAAACCACTATAGTTCCCTTCAGAAGGAAAAGGGACTTAACAGGCCAACAAAGGAACAGAATCAAATTGTGTGCATTCCACGTCAGCTTTTGATCAAGAATCACTCCAAGATACTTCACTGACTCGGAAGTATTCAACCGGGTGTTGTCCATGGAAGTATCTTGGAGTGATTCTTGATCAAAAGGTGACGTGGAATGCACACAATTTGATTCTTAAGGCAACCAGACGCTTTACTGGAACTACTTGGGGTCTCAAACCTCATATGGCTCTTTGGCTGAATAAATCTGTGATCAAACCCCAAATTACATACGGAGCGGTGGTTTGGTGGAAGAAATCATGCATGTTTATGTATAACTGTAGCCCTACATTGACTATGGTGGTGCTCCTTGGACTTCTGCCTCTATACATTCACATAATATCGGAGGCAAGGAAGTCGGCATACAGACTAAGAAGTATGAAAGAACGGCAGAGGGGCATGCTAGGAGCAGAACATTCCGACATTGTGAACACCGTACTTAAAAACTCGGTGTTAGACATGGTGACTGATGCAATGCACACCGTGTACGTTTTCAATAGATCCTTTACAGTAAAAAAGGAACCCGAGAAGACTGGGAAGGAAACATCAAACCAGGATCTGCCAAAGAGACTCTAGTCTGGTACACAGACAGGTCTTTGATGGACAGCAATTCTGGCTATGGCATAAACATCAGTGCGAGTCTTGGGACGTACTGTACAGTCTTCCAAGCAGAAATCTTAGCAATTACTGCTTGCGCCTACTTAGGATTGTGGAATAGATACAGGAATAGACATATCCTAATACTCTGACATTCAAGCAGCACTTAAGGTGCTATACTCAGTATAAGTCAAATCCAAACTGGTGAAGGAGTGCCTGTCAACACTAGTCAGACTTTCTACATTAAATATGGTGGAATTGAGATGGGTGCCAGGACACCGTGGTATTCCAGGAAATGAGATGGTGGATACTCTTGCAAAGAAAGGAGCATCTGCACCATTCATGGGGCCAGAACCAATGTGCTGCATTAGCCGTAGCATGGCCAAAAGCGCAGTAAAAAACTGAAACAGAGAAGAGCAACGCCAGAGATGGTGTAGATTACCCGGGCACACGCAGAGTAAACGATTGATCAAGGGACCAAACGCTAAGCTTGCTAAGTCCCTAATCAAGTTAAACTGACCACAGCTCAAAAGAGGCATAGGATTCAGTACTAGACATGGTCAAGTTCAGGAAACACCTAGCAACAGTGGGAATCCTTGAAGGCAACCAACACTGTTGGCTTTGTAATCAGGGAGAAGAGTCAGCAAGACACGTCATATTTGAGTGCAAGATCTTGGAGTGTAGGAGGAGGCTCTTTGGAATCCAGCAACCAAGGGACGAAGAAGACACACACTTGGTGGAGAAAATCCTGAACCTCACAAGGGATACAGGCTTCTAACGTGCTAGGCGCGGGACACAATAAACCAAAGGTTGACGTGTAAGGAAGCCTTCTCCAAGGAGGAATCCACAGTAGTAAAATCTAATCTAACTGTTGGTTTTTTTTTTAACGTAAGGTAAATTGAAATCTACTACTAATCTAATATTACTATTAGTTTTAGTTGTTGTACTTGTAAACTAATAATTGCACGACAGTAAACTCAAGTAAAGTAACTCCTTTCCAAACATATTTTTTTTTCTCTCTAGGGCCCCTGGCGATCGCCAGGTAGCCATCTGTGAGTACGCTGGCCGGTCGATTAAACATAATAAACCCGTAAGTTACGGCGACTGATGGTTCTAGCTACCGCCTATTGTCTAACCTCGAGATCGCTTAACTTAATATTAGAACTTAGTGTTTTTAATATGCTGAACAATATGTTAGAACTATATTTGAGTTTATCATTCAGTGTATTACAAGGGTCGCTCTTGAGTGTGTTGTAGATGTGCATTTCCTCCAAAAAAGACATGAAAGGAGATTTTTTACTTGTGTCTATTTTGTCAACTATGTGGCAACTCTGAACTAAATGACTGGCACACTTAGACTTTTGTATTAACGATGTTTTCTTAAGAATATGTTCACAATACATAGTACACACACTAAATCTTAAAAATTCCAGTTTGTTTGCAAAAATCGTCTTGACAGACAATGCAGTATGGGACGGAGCATTGTCCTGATGAAGAATCCAAAATTGTTTTTCCACAAAGCAGGTCCCTTTTTTCTTAAACGTTCACAGAGAGTAGTTGGGACTTCCAGGTAGTATTTCTAATTCACAGGTTGACGGTCAGGTACCCAATTTCCTACACAACCCACTGATGATGAATAACACTATCATCACAGCTTCGAACTGTGATTTAGTCACTTAAGATTTCTTCTGTGTCGTTAAACTGAGGTTTTCAATTGCATTCTTAGTTCTCAAAAGTAAAAAAAACCATGATTCATTACATTGTATATTTTTTTAAAAGTTTAGTACCTTTTTAATGGTTTCCAAAGTCTTACCACAAATGTTCATTCAAGAATTCTTTCTTGGGCTCCATTTTTAACACACTTTCCTCATGTTAAAATGTTATTTCAAAATCTTCCAAACAG
This sequence comes from Philaenus spumarius, assembly GCA_018207615.1. Classification (NCBI taxonomy): domain Eukaryota; kingdom Metazoa; phylum Arthropoda; class Insecta; order Hemiptera; family Aphrophoridae; genus Philaenus; species Philaenus spumarius. Next base: position 95,305 of record JAGFPH010002334.1, on the reverse strand, counting down.
ATTTTTTGTCAGTTCCCATGATCTCAGCAACTGCGTGAATACTGAACCAACAATCTTGTCAGGACAAATCACCGATTTTTGTCAATGTTTCATCCCTGGAAGGTTGTCCTGGATATGGGTCATCTTCAACCTTCTCTCTTTTTTCAACTGTTTAAACCACTTGAAATCCCGAAAGTGTGATAAACATTCAACACCGTAAACTTAATTTAACAAAGAATAAGTTTCCGTGGAAGAATTTCTGAGTTTTTTACATTAACACGTTACACTTTGAAAAAGCTACACATTTTTTTCTAAAGAGCTAAGGATCTACAGTCTGACACGAAGAAAGACCAAAGCCCGACTGATCGGTCAGTAGTCAATTAGGAATGGAGAGAGGGAATGTCATGTGACTGGGCTGTATAGCATTTGTCCTTGAGACGTGCACTACTTGTCTGTAGAAAAATCAGTCTGGTTATTTTTCAGCCGTAATGTATACGGTACTACCTCATCTCATTACCAATGTTCGTGATTCACCCTCAACATTTCGAAGAACTCCAGAATCTTATTCTCAAAAAGTATGTCAGCGTTATACAAATCTACAATATCAAGATAAAATTTAATCCTTTCAGGAGTAATGATCGGTGGTGGTACCGGTACGTCACCAGCAGCACTACTCACAGGAGTAGGGTCCATATACATAAAAATTACACTCGGGAGTAAAAACAAAAGCAAACAGGTATATTTAGTTACAAAATCAATACCTTTAGTACATAGTGAGTTATTTTTTATCTGAAATGGTACAAAAAGTGAAAAACTAAATTTTAAAAAGTATTTCTTTGCATGAAATATTCCAAAACATGGATGAACACAGAGGACAACATTAGTCTAGACACTCGTACTGTGTTTCTTTTCATACTATATTTGTGAGAACCTATCACAAGTAAGAACTGTGGTAGTTACTGCCCACAACATCGAGCGCTTGTAGTCTACAACAGCTGTGACAGTGACAGAAATCATCGAGATTGCCCAATCAGATTAGAGTGCCCCACCACATTACTGAATCAGCTGTGATGACTTGTTATCCCCTCCACACACCTAAGAACACGAACCATCCATAATAAACACCTTGTTGTCGTTCAATATTAATAAACAACAGCTCATTCATGTTGCTTCAAAAAACGTACCAGTATGTCGTTACTCATTTCCCAGTTAAACTCATACTCTTCAAAGGGTTAATCAGAAAGTTAAATCTGTACTAGACCCAAATGATGTAGAAACGTCCAAAATATTTAAAGACCTTCCTTTTGGGAGGGGAAAATGTGTTGAATTTTACATAAACAATTGCACATTTTTGCACAAAAAAATTACACATGTTTGGTTGCAATGGTGACAACTGTTTAGATTATCATTTTTGTTTACTTTCAAAATGTGTTCACTTTATTCTCAATGTTAGTAGACATTGTTTAAAGTGAATAAAAACCTTATACTTAAAATGTCACATCATCATTAATGGCTAATAATTTTTTGTTTTATGTCCATGGAATAGTTTAAGGCCATTAGAAATCCTGTAACACCTCTATATTTTGAGCTAATTAAGTATAAAAAAATAGTGGAGCGGTGAGTCTTGTTGGCAGCATGTCAAACAGCAAGTTTTAAGATGTAAGATTCAAATCAAGCGATTCATGATGCACTGCTTTACGCTCTATTTTTTCACACATTTAAATTTATTATCTTGCTGTTTATAAAAACTCCACTATGCTTTTACCTTAGGATAGGTGTATACAGGGTGACAAATAAGTCTGGAAACGGTTTAATATTTCGTATATAAGGAAAATTTGAAGATAGATGTGATTGAGGAACCTACTCTACGTAAAAATACTATTTTATTAAGATTTCAAAAGATGTATAAGCCATTTTGAATGTAACTTTGTTTTTTTTTAATAGGAAGGTGATACATCATTTCAATGTAGAATTTCAAGAAAAAACCAAAGGTGAAATTTGCACATCCATATCTTTAACCGATTAAAAATGGCAGCCAAAAACAACAAAATCGTGTTTTCCGATTTTGCCCCATTTTGCTGTACTATTTTTGTTTTATTATTCTTTTTGGGTTCAGAATTAAATAAGCTTTCAAAGGTTATGTCACACAACGATATTTGGTTAAACCAATCAAAATCAATTTTGAAAAAATCAAAATGGCTATAACTCAAAAATTTTAAACACTCCCAAATATCGTTGAGTGGCATATCATTGAGTGGCATATCGTTCGAAAGCCTATTTAATTCTAAATCTAGAAAGAATAATAATTAGCACTAAAAAAAAATAGTACAGCAAAATGGGGCCAAACCGGAAAACACGATATCGTTGTTTTTTAGTCGCCATTTTTAATCAGTTAAAGATATGAATGTGAAAATTTCACCGTTGGTTTTTTCTTGAAATTCTACATCGAAATGATGTATCATCTTCCTACTTAAAAAAAACAAAGTTACATTCAAAATGGCGGATCCAAGATGGTGGATACATCTTTTGAAATCTTAATAAAATAGTATTTTTACATAGAGTAGGTTCCTCAATCACAGCTACCTTCAAATTTTCCTTATATAAGAAATATTAAACCAGACTTAATTGTCATCCTATAGCTGTCAGTAATGGCTTCTTAAATTCTTAACAGCAATTTCATAAGACTGTTAGTAATTAAATATTACAGCACAATTAGTGTAACAGATTGGAATTATGAACAATTTTATACTATGGAGAAAACGACTATGTACTTAGAACAGTTGTTGTTACACCATACTTACCAAATTTTATACATTTAAATTCAACTGTATCAATTTAGCTTTCTTTAACTTAAAGACAAAATAAAATATCTATTATTATAATACAGAGGTAGGTAGTTTCACAGTATTATTTTAAGCAATACTTAAACATATCTGAAAATCACAATTAAAATTTTAAAACGCAATCTCTTGATTTATTAATAGTAGTAACACTGCTCCAGTAAATCAAATTACAAAAGGTTTCAACAAATTTAATCTGTACCTATCACTTAAAACTAATTTAACTTAGACTTTTTCAGTAAATGTTCATTTATTTATAAAAGCTGATATTGTAATTCAATATTTTCGCTAAGCAGTTAAAGTTAAGAATTTTGACATATTTTCAGCTTTTTTAAAAGAGTGCCGAGTTTTTTAATTGGAACAGAAGAATTATTTTAAAATAAATATTAGTATTACATTATTTTTATTCAATTATTACTGATGATCCATACACCGACAGATCAAATAATTTCCACAGTCACTTTTTTGAAGGAAGAATAGTAATAAAAACACAAGCTTAAAAGGAGCATGCTTACTGGATAAAAGGAAAAAAATTGTATAACATTTTTTTCTTCACCTTGAATTTGAAAATAATTATAGACATTAACATCTACTGTGAATGCTATTATTTATTATATTACATACAAACAAAACATAACTTTATAATATTAAGTCTAACTGAAACACTCCTTAAATTAACATTGTATATTAAGAGGATTGTAAAGGCTGAAGTGAGTAGATTTTGAAGCACTTATTGTACCATTTGTTTCTTCAATTGAAGTATTTAGTACTTACTGCATAAATGAAGTGGGCAAACATGAAAAGTTTACAACACGCTACCTCACCATATTGCTGCATAGATGCCAACAGCTAATAAAAATTGCCTGTGGTATTTACTTACAGTCTCTAGTCACAGTATTAAGTTGACATCTTAAAAAAAAGGTTGTCATCTGCAAGATATCAGCCAGGGTGGCATGTTGTAAACTTACTACCAAAAGTTAAAATAGTAAAATAGTTAAGGTATATGCAGTAAGTCTTGTGCTTTAAAACTTGTATAGATCTATATTACAATGTAAAATAAATCTTGTCAGAAAGTGACAAATGTATGCTGCTATATAAGCAGTCGAGATAAAAAAAGTAGTGTAAATATAGACTATGGTTTATTGGAAGCTACTGCAAGATAGGCTATATGTTAGAATTTGAATATCATTTAAGTTAATAAAGTATTTCAATAATTCTCACATAACTTATTTATTACGTCTATCAAAATTTAAGCCCTAAGAAGAAAGACACAAAAATACTTTAAATTATTGTAAATAACTAGACAATAAATAACTAGTTTAGGGGTTTTCCACCACTTCTAAAAAACTTAAAACTGCTATATACAAACAAAAAACCTAACCTATTCAAGGTACTAGATAACATAAAACCTGAACACAAAATCTCACAATAAATATGTTTACTTACCTCAAACGCGTTTCAACGAAAATGTCGCCATCCTCACTGATGCAAGGGCTACAGTAACCAAGCTATAACTAATAAGTTTACTTATAAGATTAGTTATAGTTTGGTTACTGTAGCCCGTGCATCCCTGAGGATGACGACATTGTCGCTGAAACGCGTTTGAAGTTGGTAAACGTATTTATTGTTAGATTTTGTGTTCAGGTTTTATTTTATCTAGTTACTTTCTCACAAGTCAAGCTCATTAGTTATTTATACTCAAGGTACTGTATCATGCCTGCATCAGAAAATATTTTTTCCCAGAAAGGTAAAATAACTTAATTAAGTTTGCTCTTAACATTTAGACTACTCTGTTTTTACTAAACGTTATTAAAATTACTACATTTATAATATGTTTTGTGTCTTCTTTCTTTTGATTTAAGGGAAACAAACATTTTTAGTTATCATCACCTGAACAAAATTTGGCGCCTGTATCAATGGTTGAGTTCAGTCGCACTGATCGGTGTCCACCGGTGGGAATCGTGACCCAGAACGCAAACTGATCTGACATCGGTTGAATGAAATAGCAGATGACTACTTCCGCTCTGATCAGTGATCTGCTCACCGTAACTAAACTACGGTGGATTGGTCACCGTAAGCTGATCAGTTTTCTCAGGTGCGGTAAAATTAAATATTAGACTTTAGGATTGTTCAACACGATTTTGATGGAATAATCTGTTCGTAACGGATAGCAATGAAGTTCATAAAGGATAGTAGAAGGTAATTGTAATTAAAAAATAAACGTTTTATTAAATTTGATGGTGTTTATGTTTGTTAATGCTCAAATATAATTATATAAATCAAGTATATACACACTGATTATTGTGTGTAATATTTTTATTTATTTACTGTATATCCTATGTCTTATTATAAATAATTAAGTTTTTTGTCATTATTATTGTTTAATCCACAAGAGAACACTTTAAAATTATTAATAAGTAAATACATAAAAAATCTAGGAAAGTAAGTTTTATATTTCGAACTATCTATGCCAATGTGCTAAAGTCAAAACATAACATATAAAATGTAAAACAACTTTTTAAACATAAAAGATTGTTTTCAAAATAACAACCTTCTTTCTTTGCGGGTTGCCCTAATGTCTCTGTGCAAATAAATCGTACGAACGTATTCGTAGTACTGTCATTACCAAATTCGCTGCCATAAGAACTATTTAGTATTTAACTATTTCAAATGTTATCTTTATCATCAATAGCATTTACAGTTACACCAACTCGATCCATTCTTACAAATAAATATGCTTTCACTTGCACTTACTACAACTAATTTAAATGACCGCCTCAGCCTCTCGCCGGTGTACATTTGTATAGTCTGTTCAGCCGCACTCATCTATGATCACTTAAACCCTACGTCATCTGTCACCGGTCTGATTGTTCAGACATTTACCGATCAGTGCGGATGAACTCAACCAATCAATCAGAATCTCAGACCAAATCTGTTATAATAAGAAAGCATAAAGTGAGTCAAGCACATTAAAAAACTAAAGTTAGGCTATATAGAAAATATAGTATACATATTTACAGACTAAAGATTTAGAAAAAAAATCCAGAAGAGATAAATACTCTTTTAAGATAATTGTAATTTGAGAGCTTTAAGTAAAATATGAATAATTACAACATATTTCGGCAAAAGTATACATCCACATTCAAGCTGATTTGAAGGTTAGGTTGCTAACTTATAGATTTGAAAATGAAAGCATTTTTAAAAAATAGCCTGAACTTCTAACTTACAGTCTCTCATCACAGTATGATACTAAATATTGTTAATAGGCCTCTATGTAAGTTTTTAACATCAGTTTTCAAATTGTTTTGTAGAACAGAGATATTAGCTGGAGTGTGGATGTATACTTTCACCAACATTTCTGCTAGTGGCAATACTAACGTTTACACTCTTTCACCTATATTTCAAAGCATAACTTAAATTAGTTCAAGAATTTCAAGAAAACTTAACCTCAATTTATTGCAAGGTAACTTGGTGTGTATATGTTTGGTTAGTGTGTCAAATTACAATAACAAAACAAAGAATGTTACAAGTTTAAAGAATAAATAGGCCTATTGCTCTTAAAATATTTACTAAAACAATATCAATATAATTAGATAGTAATATCAAAACAAAATTTTATTATTTTTGTTTACAATAAGCTTAGCACATTTTATACTACAATACTTCACAGCAAACATTCACATCATAGGCCTATTTGCAAAGAGTTATAAACATAACAGACCTATTACAATTTTGATTATGGTAAATTGTTTAACTACTATTTTATAAATAGCTAATTTTTTATCTAGGTTTATGTCAAGGAAGGCAAACAATCACAATGTTCACTAAATATTTTCTGCAAGTTGTTCAATGATATTTACAAGTTCTTTTCTCATTTTGATAACCCACATACTTTCTAATGGAGGAAGATTATTTAAGTCATTATGATTGATGACATGGGTTGCAATATTTTGAACATTACATAGTAGGTGAATTCCACAATCGTAGGAATTACTTTGTTGAAGTGTACTCATTTCTCGCAGTTCATTATTGCAACCCAAGTAATCTGATATATTTAAAACTATTTTGCGAGCTTGATCAAAATTACAACCAGTAGATGAATCAAAATGATAAAAAGAGTCCTCTGGTTTGCTAAATACTAGCAAACTCCAATGAGAACCTCCAGGACTAGTAAAATTTTCGCAATCATTAACTGCCAGACAAATAAACTTCTTATCTTTGGCTTGTAGTGGATCTAAAAATATTGACACTTGAGCCGAAGGAGTGACTTTAAGGCACTGTGTAACTTCTGGACTAACTAACAGAAGTATTTGCTTCGAAAGAGGGTTTTCATTATGAAGAAATTCAAAATGAAAACCAATAATAGCATCACTAAGCCAGTATGGCCCTTTCAAAATTTCTACATCAGATTGGCGGATCAAACAGTCACGGTAATTTAAAATAATAGGATCTTCTTGTCTTGGCATTTTGAAAAATTTCTTGTTTAGTAATAACAAAATTGTTTATTAATCTGTAAAACAGAATAATTAAGCTATAATAATTAGGCTATAAACAGATTCTAGCTTAATATTTGGGAAAATAAATAGACCCTATTCATTTTTGAAGTGTACAAATCATTATAAATCTTAAAATTCAGTCATTTAACTTTTAAAACTAACAATGTTTTACCTAATCGAATTGAAGGTTATAAAACTTGTATAAATACTTACTCCATTGACTTTGTTAGAGTGAAATCAGCTGATTGTCAGTCACGTCCCACAGAAGCAATAGTAGTAGTATGAAGTCAAGGTCTCTAGATGGTATGAAGTAGTCCCATAAATAGTAGATAATCAAAGATAGTAGTATGAGTAGTAAGTACTTTACACTTAAAACGCGTTTGAGCAAGTTCGTTGTCTTTTCACATATATAAATTTATTATGTGATATAAACTTACAACATACCAATTTATAATAAGATCAAAAGGAGATAAAAAATATGCACATATAATTAAATATAAGTAAATTTATAGAAAAAGCTAAGCATACTGTATTGACAAAAGAATTTATCATGAACAGCAAGAATTTAAACTTCAAAGACATAAAATTAAAATGTGTGATCAGTGTGATGATTTTCATTATTTAAATCTGCATAATCTTTAGATCATTGACCTTGTTTTTAATTACATTATATAATTATTGCATTTCTTTATTTAAATATTCTTAAATATTACGACATTGAAGAAAAAAAGCTCCAGGAAATAATTTTGGTAAGACCGGATGAAAGTTGACTGCTAAATTGAGTCAAATGAAAAAAAAGTATCTCTAGATGTTTAAAATAAACTCACATTATGCCATTCCTAGTAGTTAAACAAACAAAAAAAATTATTATTATTAGGTTTTATAATAAAGTATTATTACTATTATTATTGTTTAAACTATAAAACCCAGTTTTATCTGATTACTATGCTCTATGCTGCGCATTAACACAAAGTGCTACAAAAGTAGTTCCTGGAACTTCTGTATATTATACTCTATAGGCTAGGCTGTACTGGCAATACATTAACAAGAAAATTCATTGATCAATGTTTTGAGGTGTGTTAGGTTTATTTGTTGTTTCTCTTGTTGTTTTTAAATTCAGTTATTATTCGGATATTTAGTACTTCGGTACTATTCTATAGTTGGTGATGCATTTAAGGTTAAAAGTTTTATCATTTGTTGTGATAATATTACTTGGAATCAGGCATACGATTGCGGAAGACGTAAGTTTTTAAATCACCTAACCTCTAGTTTAATGAAATATTTTACTTAGTCCTATATATAACTTGTCACATTAGACATTATACTAACATTATTGAAGCCCTCTGCATGCTTTTCATATGACCATTACATAATAATGAAAATCGTTTTGATGTGTGCACAATAAATAATGATTGGTAGAATAGCCTAGATTCCAAACAGTTTTTATTAGGCTGTGACATACTTTATTCATAGAATTAAAATTCTAATCTTTTAAACTTGTTTTCTAGTATTTGTTGGACATATTAACATACTATAGACAATAATAACTTATGTAGTAACTAATTAATAACTGTAAGTCATTGTACTTTTTGTTTTACCTATTGGCCTCTTGTAGGCTAGTCAAGGCTAGATGCCAGCCTTATGATTTTGTTGACAAAATGATCTAAAAAATTTAAGGTTTTTAATAATACACAGCCAATATTAAATTAATAAATTCTATCATTCATCCAATTATCTTAAAACTACAACTTAAAGAAATAAGCTAGGCCAAATGTGTATGGGCCTAAGAATATAGTGTAGGCCTATGCAAGATTTCTTCAAATCTATTATGTTAGGGTGGGCCTAGCCTGGTAGGCTAATAATTAAATAAGAAGGGAACTTGAGTTTTATGATTATAAGGTAAAAATTTACTTTAACTTGTCAATCGATTTCTAAGGGAATTTGATATAACATGAAAGAACACACCTAACTGATAGTAGAAACAACAAAAATTTGCCCGGCAAATAATATTTGTAGGAGTTATGAAAGAAATAAAACTTGAAATTGTATAGGTTAAGTTTCGACTTTTCCGCGATATTTGACGTAATTATAACAAAATAAATCACTTCACATACACCAAACATGTAAGAATTAACTAACTAAACAATATGAACCCCAAAAGTATCCACGAAGCAAGAAAATGTGAAAATAATGTAACAAACATAATTATGTAAACAAATGCATCAAACAATAGGAAGTACCGTTTAACTGCGTATTTAAAATGGAAATTAATCAACGTTGCCAAATCGAACAATAGGTTATTGTACTATTATGGTGTGTATAAATCAAGGTAACTAGATAGTAAAGGTTGCCTCATTTGAGAAATAATATTTCGTCGTATTATCACTTTATATAATTAGAATAAAAAAAATAAAAAAAAACTAGAGGACTTACCTAAACTGTTTAGTTACAGTATTTTGCCGAAACAGTATGATTATAATATTTGTATAATTATAATATTTCGTCGTATTATCACTTTATATAATTAGAATTAAAAAAAAAACTAGAGGACTTACCTAAACTGTTTAGTCACAGTATTTTTCCGATAACAGTATGATTATAATATTTGTATAATTATAATATTTCGTCGTATTATCACATTATTTATAATTCGAATGAGTTGCCTAAACTGTTCGTTTCAAAACAACAAGAACAATCCGGCAACGCTGGTAGATCGGTGAGAAAAACATGTCGGCACTTTACAATGTAATTCTCCATAAGGAACTTTTTATTTGAAAGTTTTTAATGTTGTACGTGTTGAAGATGGTTAAATATTGGTTTCCCGGCATCAGTGAAGTGTATAAATACTATATTCATTAAGAAAAAAGTTCAGGTTTGTGTGTTTATAGTAGTTTTGATTGACAAGTTAAAGTAAACAAATACCGAATATAATATACATTTGTAACCCATCTATTAGTTTCCACTGTTATGAAGCTGCCTTGTCTTCGCTTGCGGAAGAATGAAACACACACAAAATCAATGCTAGTAGTGACCACTTGGAGAGCTGGGGACAAAGTTGTCACTTAAATATTTACCTTTTTACGATCTGTCGTACAATCCTTGTTTTTCGTCGTTTTTATATGACGCCCGTTTCGACTATTTTATTCAGTCACTATCAAATATCCAGGTTTTCGCACACTGGGAATTCAGTCAAAATTAAAACACTTATACATTTATAAAACACTTAAGTGTACACATTACAAACATATAAAGTTAAAATCACATTAGAACCGCAGCAGAAGGTATTCGGCTCATGCGAGTGTGCGAGTTTGAACTGAACATGGGGTAGCAAAGGTGTCATTCACATTCTTGCTTTCTTTTAACCCTCTAGAAGTGGCATCGTTAAAGCTAAAATTGAAAAGCACGTTTATAGCGTTTTGCAAGCATATTTTTAAAAATTCGCCAAAAATAGTAAATATAAAGGCTAAACCAAAATCGAAAAGTGTTCAATAGCTTTTTTATAGAAGAAACTTCAAAGAATTCAAATATGCCACTAAAAATTAGTTTCTTTTGAAATTATAACTTAAAAGTTATTAGCTCAAGAAACAAAAAATGTTCAGCAACGAAAGGGAAAAGTTCAACTTTAGGCCTACATAACAAGTAGTAAACAGTTTTTTAATTTTTTTCGTAAGCGTAAAAAAGTTTTGTAATTTAGTTCTAAATAGAACTTTAGCCTATAAAAACATTTATCAATTTCAAATTTCTTATTTTGAAAAAAACAGTTTTTATGTTCCAAATAGGCCTACACGACTGCTAACAAACCTAGGCCTAGATTGAAACGTAATTTACTAATACGGTATATGAAATATTATAACAAAGTGTAGAGGAGGATAAATCAAAGAAAAGAACGGTATAATTGTCTTTCCTTAGTTCACAAAAGTGTTTGAGTTGTCTTTATTTGAATAACAAAATGACATGAATCAAAAGACATTTTTTGCCGTCGGTAAAGGTCTTACAAGAAGGGTGCTTTGAATTATGTGGGAACGAGACGGAGCAATCGGTAGGGGGGCTTCAACGTTGAAAAGTGGGAAATAACATACAATTGTATGCAGATTCGCCCGCGGAAATAGCTGTAGCACAATATGCATATATTTTAAAACGATGATTACGTATGTAAATATGTGTTTTACGAAAAAGTTGTAAATACAAAAATTAAAGTTTATTTCATTTCCTTTCCAATGGTGCCCCAGTTTAATTACGATTGGATGGTTTTAAGTGGATTAAATTATTGATTATGCAAATATATATGCAAATTCTCGCTAAGTTTCGAGCGGGTTGCATTTGTGCCCGAGAGACTGCAGTCTGCCACTTTGAGGGTTAAAAACTAAAACTTACGTGTTGGGTTGAAACATATTATATCTTTCACATCATAGGCTATTGAAGATGTTACATGTATTACTTATTATGACAAGGTTTTTCATCGGGTTGGTAGTAGGGAAGTTATTGCACTATAGGCCCCTACATGTTGACAGGATTTCCTATTTATATAGAAGTGAATTTTGGCATTTAGCTTCAAGTGCATTTCTTATATTGGCCATTAGAGAATATGATGTTGTTTAGGTTTGGTTAGACTGCAATCTTGGATCTTGTTGTATGATTTGTGAAGAGTATGAAACAAGTTGTGGCTGCTAATTTTAGATAGTTCTGTCTGTGCATAAACAAAGAAATCTTGGGTCTACGAATAAGTATATAGTTAAACAATTTTAACAAAAATGTTCAAAGTTTATATACAATAAACATTAAGCTAGGCCTACTTGTTACAATAAATATAAGATACTAAGCCAATTCACAAGTATAACTACAGTAGAACCCCTCTTAACCGGTCAGGTCGGGACCGAGACCCTGGCCGGTTACGAGTTTGGCCGGTTGATCCGAGGTTCCCGTAAAAAATAGATTTTAGTTAAAAAATAACCTACAGTACATATTTCATAAATAATAAAGGAAATAAGACGTTATTGCAACTGATTTTATTGTATGTACTGTACATACACACACAAACAAACACTAACAAATTACATGTAAACATTTTAACTTCCCTTGCCTCCTTTTCTCCCCTCCTGTTTTCAAGCACTTTTGCTCTCACGAAATTCAGTAAAGGTTCCGAGAAATAAACAGATGAAGAAAGAGAAACAAAGGATGCCGCTTGGTTAATTGATTCCAAGAAAAAATAATACAGTTGCCGTGGGAAGCAAGATTTGATCCCCCTTCTTGCTTCCGCGGCAAGAATCAATCGACAAGGCGGCTTCCTTTGTTACGCTCCTCCTCCCCCCTTTTCCCTGCCACAACATTAAGGGTCGGCTCTAGCTGTCGGCCATGTTGGTTGACACTCCATAAGACCAATGTTAAATTAAAATCCAAATTTTTCCTTTATTTTTGATCGGATAGTTATGAACGATATGTCATTTTAAAGCTATGGCCAATACGCATGCAAATGGCTTTTCCAAAACTAAGAAAAACGTTTTGTTTAATATTTATTAACAATTTAAAAAATTGATTTTTAATATTTTTTTATGTTGTCACTATTAGTTATAGCGAAAAAGTACCAAGCCATTTGCATGAAGAATTTCGTCCCCAAGAGTTTGGTATTTTTTTGAAAACGCTACTTGAACAATTGCGGGTTTTAAATGGATTTAGGCTGAGCAATGTCCGTGTAACCTACCTCCGCTATAGGGTGACTTTAAATATTTTTTTACGATGTAACTATTAATTATAGCGAAAAATTATCAAGCCATTCGGTTGAAGAATTTTGTCCCCAAGAGTTTGGTATTTTTTAAAAAAACGCTATTTGAACAATTTCGGGTTTTAAATGGATTTAGGATGAGCAATGTCCTCGTAACCTACCGACGCTATGCTGGAGTCGCAGGTTGCTTTTTGTTTTACTAGAGCCGACCCTTAACACATACAGTAGCACAAATAACATTGTGTCATCCCGAAATGTCCGTCAAATAATCGATGTTTGAGACTTCGGCCAGTTAATATATTTGATTTTGTTGTTTCTTGAAATAGGCCGGTTAAGCCGAGGACCGATTGATCCGAGGCCGGTTAACAGGGGTTCTACTGTAACTGCAATGTAACACAATCTCACAGCTATCGTACTACTGTATCTGACTAACTGCCCTCTTCTGTCGGGTAGAGCTGGTCTCGGCGGTCACACTATGTCTACCATGCTACAAAAGCTTTTTTCTGTTTCATTACATTTTTACAACACATAGTCTCGGTTCACTTCGTCATGCCTTACATCTCACTTAAGTATAGTTGTCAGCCTATTTACTATCTAATTGAAGTTGCCTTTGAAGAACTCTGATATCATCTTCCGATCTCTTAGACAAATTAGTGCCTGAATCACTTACAGGAAACAAAAGTAGGTAGGGCCTTCATTGTATTTTGTGTCAAATTAAATTAGATTCAGCTTTTACTCAATTGAACAAAATTAACACTTTAACAATAGGCTAGGTACAATGTGAAAATCAAATCAATTTAAATAAAAATGTAAAAAATCTATAAAATATTCAGCACTTTAATAACATACCCAGATTACGAAGTCCCTCCCATGCTCAACTTCTAGAAAATCTAGAAAAATCCTGTTTTACTATTTCTATAAATATAGGCTTGGCTTTAATTTTTTTTTTTTATAAATAATGTAAAAATAAAAACTGTAACTAAAACAATGTTTTGTATAGCTATGTAGTGATGTAAATGTGTTTAAAGATTAGCACTATTTATTTAATATTTGTTAACATTGACGCTAAACAAACAACTTGTTCCCCTTTCTTACCCTCTCGGGTTTTCTCCAATATGTTTTTTATTTACTGCTGTGTGACCTCTCCTTGGCTTTTGACCTAGTGGTAATTCCAGCAACAAACATGACATGATAACGAAGCAGCCTACTGCTACAGGAAAACCCTAAACTCAAGAGATCTGAGCCTTGTTTGGAACGTAGTAGTCAAAATTCTTAGTAATATATATTGTTTTAAAATGAGAAATAAATATTACTAAATCTACTATCCCAATCTACTATTTACAAATAATGATTAAAACCAGAATGAAATTGATTGTAATGAACAACAGATCTAGTCCTCATAAATAAAAACATTAAATATCAATTAAAAAGATAAAGAAATTAATAGGGTTTATTGTACATATATGTATTAAAACTTAACTTTCTACAGTAGTTTTCTAAGTTCTGTGTATTAATAGATCTTATTGATATTCTGTGATTATATTTTTCACATCTAATGTCTTTTATAACATTGAATAGTAATAAGGTCAAAGAGCACCATATAATGAATGATTCAACACAATTACGCTTATCATAATAATAGAAATTTAATACAATAATTCTCTTCCATTTCTTTCTGTTCTATACATGTATCTTAATGTTTAACAAATATTAAATAATGAGTCTGTTTTATGTATAAAAATCTAGTAGTTTACTAAAGATGGAAGTTTTAATTTGTTGTTAATAATCCAGCTGTGAATTGTAAACTGGCTTTTTCATACAAATTCAGAGGACTTGTCAAATTAGCATGTGGTATGATCCTAGCTATTATATCATATTATTAACTTGTATTTTTCATATGATGAACTGTTGATATGTACTAATAATCTTATTTTTTTTAAAAGAAACTAAAGAAAATATGGAATTTTACAGGAAATCAAGTGTATTACACACTGAAAAACTTATAGAATAATAAACAATTTAGTGATGAGTTAATGAATTAGACCTATATATACAATTTATTTTACAAAAGGTTGATTACTAAAGGCGATAAACAAACAAAAATATTGTTGGTAAATTTAACTGGTTTTTAATCGATTAAAAAGGTTTGTTGTTTTGGAGCCTTTGGTGTTATTATCGGTAGACTGGTAATATTTACAGATGTGTAGACTATTAACTCACTTAATTGGTGTTATGGTTTATACCCATGCGCACTATTTATTAACCCTTCCAGAGCTAAATTAAACTGTGCCGTAGGATATAATTATTTAGAGGTACAGTAGAGCGTCGAAAATCCGAACTACCTAATTGGGACCGAGGGGGGTTCGGATTATCAATTTGTTCGGATTTTTGAAAACAACCAAGAAAAAGCCATTTAGGCTAAAATATATGCCCTTTAATCGATTAAAGTGGTTAAACAGTACAAGCAGTAATGTAATTACAATACAGTATGTAAGACTACTTACATATTATGATTTAGAAGAACCTGCAAGTGCACAGTAAGGCCAACATGATTACACTTGTAACTCTCAATTACAGTAAAGTACACAATTAAAAGTTCACTTGTACATTGTAGTTAACACAAACGAAAAAAAAAATACTGCATAGTTCACTACTGTATGTACGACACACTGTTATAATGATTACACAAAGAGAAATGAATAAACTTTCTGTACTAGCGCTAAAACAGCTTATTAGCGTGACAGTGAAAATACTGACAGCTAGTCTGCTGTGAGGGCGTGTGAGAACAGGTATTAAGAAGTGTTTAAAAAATAGATAATAATGTCAAACTGCGATGAAGATTTTTGTGAAATTTTTAACGACGCAATAATTGGAATTTATGAAAATGAAATTTTTGTAAGGGCTGCCTCAGAACGCGTTCGGATTTTTGACGTTTCGGATTATTGACGTTCGGATTATCGACGCTCTACTGTATATATTGCGATATGAACTTTTGATTTTAGATATTTTTCTTTTTGTAAATATGTTCCTAATAACGATATTTCAAAGATAATGGTTTTTCTGTTTAATAAAATATTCCACCGTTTCAAATGTAATGTTTTCAATTTATAGATTTTTACAAGAATAATCCCAATTTTAGGTCTCATTTTGTTGAAGAGAAAACTTATTTTTCTTCACTATTTCTTCTTTGGATGATTATAAATATATATGCATGTTAAAAAAAAGAGAAGAAATGTAATGATATTAAATTATAATTCTTTAAATTTTTATGAAAATACAATAGTGAATACCTATATAAAGTATAATTTTATTTGGACAAAATAAAGAAACTACATGAATAACTCCTTATTACTTCCTTTATACTCGTTGTCTATTATTGCCGAAAATAGTTATTTGTAATTTATAAAAATGCAGCTGATTACATTGATCAATATTGGGTGAGTTCGTGACGATACGCGAGTTCGTGCCGTGACGAGCACAGATTGTTTCTGTCGATTTGACTAGTTTACATTAAGTTTTTTTACTTTCTTAATTTATCGTTACTTTATCATATTTAGACTAAAAACTTTTTATAGTATGTATAAAATCCATCTTTTTTATAGGCTGTTTTGGTTTTTCCATTTAGACGTTATTTCTCTCGCCTTACTGAGTTTATTCCGGTAATTGTTCGTCACCGCTAAGTTTTGTGGGTATCCATTCTCGATTGTAATTTAAAAGAAAAGTTTCAAATCTTGATTTTTCCTGAATTGATTAATTTACTATATTTTGTTTATTAATATTTTGAATTGTTACATAATGAATGGAACATTAATACATGGACAGAAACATGTGCCATATGTTTCTGTGTAAAATTGGTGTTGGCCAAAAACAATCTAAAATATATTATATTGTAATACATTTGTTCGGTAATTTTACAGAAAAAGCAGCAATCAAATTCTATTTGGTCATCGAATACAAAAGATGACATATACATAGATGATGAAGCTTTAGAAGGATCTGGAACAAGAGAAATAAAAGATGATTTGGAGTCTACTGGATCCGGGTTTGGACCTGATGATGAGGATGGTGATGATGGATCAGGATCAGGGTCTCGTAAGTGTAATTTTGTATATATATATATATATATATATATATATATAATGTTTTAATTCTGTCATTTAAAATTGTATGTCGAAAAAAGCACAACTAGTAAGTCTTCTTGGTTACAACATTGACAGGTTCATTGTGACACCATATAGGACAGTTGACTATTGTATAAGTTTTAGAAGATACAGTTGGCACATCAGTTTCATATAATATACTGGACATTTTAAGGCTCTTGGTCTTCTTAATTCACTCCTAAACATTTTCTCAAAAATGTGTTTATGGCTAAACTCAAAAATCAAAGGATACAAAATTGTATTAAATTGTTATAACTGTTTTCATAAACATGTACATACGTACAGGCTGCAATCCATATATTTTGCATATATCCTTTCTAATACTTGATGTTAAATTTAGGATTTTACTTATATTAGTCCTTAGAATACATATAAGTTAGGTATTCATATAGTACTAGGCTAATTCATAAAAACATTATATATTTATATTAAACACAAAAATCGTAAAAGTAAAGTGTAGGTAGAACTGTGAAACAAGTAGCAAAGATTTTCATTATAAAGTTTTATTAAATGTTTATAAGATATGTTTACTATCAATTGTGTTGGTAATTAGAAAATGTGACATTTAAATTGTATATAAGATATTGTGTTACAGTTTAGATTACCATTTTGTTTGAGGGTAAAAACCCTAAGAAATTACAGTTGCCTGCTACAGTACAACCTGTCATATCTGGCCCTCTAAAAATTAATGATAAATCAATACTTTTGGCCAAGAAAGTAAAACCTAAGTAGCCTTATAGTGCAGGTGAATACATAATTAGAGAGTAGGATTGGACCATTTTATCGGTTATGCCAGAGATTACTGCTACACTAGCTCGTGAGAGGTGGAGGAAAAAATACTTTAGGATGAGAAGACTCAGTAACGTGTTATTTTATCATCACTATGGAAGTTTGTATATCTATAGGGTCGCTAATTTTTTTCGCAGTTTGTTTTGTGGACTGATTTTTGCCATCCCCTTCCCATAATAGAGTACAGACTCTCTTAATCTCTTGCACTTCTGTTCAATCGTAGTACTGCTCACGTTATTTCTGAACTCCGTTGCAGACGAACGGATCAGCCTAGGAGGAAGTGTAAATTAGTTTGTTAGTATTAAGTTGGGGACATTGAGCATGTAGGAACTGCCTGCCAGCCAAGTAAAAGATATGCGGGAACAAAGTTTATAGAATTTATATTTTGACATAAAGTGTCAATGTGTGGTAATCAAATAAAGAAGGTCTAAACTCAATGTCTCCATCTATTATAAAGTGAATTTTTTAAATGGATGCCTCTTTTAAGTTTTTCTAAATTTGAAATTTGTGTTTTAGATAGAGTTAATGTTGTCTACCCACCACACCCTTCTGCATTCTAAATTTCTGATTTCTGCATTTGAATATCCAATCACATTCGTTTTTATATGAGAAATGATAGAAAAAACCCATAAATAATAAATACTTGCAATTTACATTTTGAAACAGAATAGGCCTAATATAATTTATAATGAAGAAGAAAAAGATTATCTTGCTTAATCAATTTGCAGTTTCATTTTGTTATCACTAAAGTCACAATATATTAGATTTTATTAAAATATTTTTGTTAATTCTTGTAAGTTTTGTGTTTAGTTCAATAATTGTACACGTGAGGTCTTTTTCCATGATTTCATTTCTATTATTTCAAATATAATAAATGGCACATTGTCTTATGTGTTCAGAGTTTCATAATTAATGAAGTATTTAAACATGTGTATCACATATCTTCAATTTAAACTAGGTTTATATCTTCAATGTTAAATAAGAATTGTAATAACAAAGCAGCAGAATAAATAATTTACCGGATAAAATAAATTTACTATAAAATAATTTGGGTATAAATAAAGGAACATATATATAGTAAAAGTGGAACACGAAAATATCAAGAAGGCAGTGTGTAATAACTTCTATGCTCAAGTTTCAAGCAACGACTACCAAAAACGATGTGATAAAATAACTAGAGACTGCAGTTGATAAATAATATATTATAAAATATATGTAGTTCTAAGGTTATCAACAAGGAATATAAAAATAAAATGGACAAATCAGAAGCGCCTATGTAAAGGAAGGCAGTTTCTGCTTTCTAAAATGCATCCAAAAAGTTCTAGAAGGTGACACCATCATTGTTTTACAACTGAAGAGAAAAACAAGTTATTAAACATTGTGATTGCAGAACCGTTACGCATAGGGCAGGGCGTTGAACCATTACGGATTCTTCTTTATGTGGCTAGGAGTACTCAGCTATATCTTAAAAGTATTAGATTTTTGCAGAATTTCTTCAGAAAGTAAGACAACACGAATTGCTATAGGATCAAAGTGAAATATTTTTAACTTAAACAACAAACGGTGTTGTTTCATATTATAACTTTGACCTCAAGTCAAGCAATCAAGCATGGTCAAGTTTGGCTGCAACCGTATTGAAACTCCCATTCTTTAATGGGGAGTTACTGGTTTTCCCATTCAGAACTCTGATTTTAATATTTCATGAGTTTCTTTGACACTTTTTTGCAACTTGAAACAAATGTTAATGTAGCCTATTGTTTGAAATCATGATACACGACCTAAATATATCACCTCTGGAAGCTGACTGACAAAGTCAGAATGTGTAACTTGACACTGCCTGTCTCGTCAGATCAGGCTATCGGACATATTGTAGCGTCAGCAGTTGCTGTTTTACAAATTTATTCACCAAATTTGTTTATCACTCCTTGTAGAAATAGTGAATTTAAAGAACCGTGCCAAAATTATTTCCGAAAAATTGATAGTTTTTAAAAGCTTGCAATATGACAAAAGTGAAGACTGTCACCTCTGAGATTCTGAAAAACTTTTGTGTAAATGTCTTAGATATAAGTGAATATGTTGAGATGCACCAACAATAGCACATCTTCTGGACAACAGAGATATAAACTAGATTATGAGTAACTTCAAGAAGTTAAACAGGCACGAGTTTTGTTGTACATCGCGATTATACCCAGGATGTCAGGAAGAAAAGAAGCCAATTGATAGCGATGAGGCAGGAGGTGGAAAGGATTGCTGGCAGATCACCTAGACGTGGAAGATCCAAGAGAAGGACATCCATCTCTTAGACAGATGGATGACTCAAAGCTGGATAGGAGGGCAGAAAAATAAAGCAGTTACTTGGATCAGACTTTATTGATTTTCTAAAGGAATTGGAACTCTAAAAAGATCCAGAACAGTACATCAGAGGAAACTAAACAGAATGAAAAACTAATTTCCCCGCCGAAACAAAGATTCAGCAAGATCATCAAGAGCCTCAGCCGACAAAATCATTTCCCACAATACAAAGAAGACAAGGGCGACTATTTAAAAATAGTCTCTTACAACTTATGTGGTTTGAAAACAAAAATTAAAGATCCGATTTTGGTTCATTATTAGAAAATTTTTATTTATTTATTCTATTAGAAACTTTTATTGTAGAATGTTAAAAAAAATGTGAAATACTTAAATTTTAAAGTAGATTACACATTGCTCAGAAAGAGTATGTTTTAGAAAGCGCAAAAGAAGGAGGTATATTAGGAATGAACTTAAATTCACCACATGTAAATAGTCTTACATTTGTTCATAGTGAAATGACTTCAGTAGATATTAAGTTAGATGATAGTAATAATTCATATATTATTTACTGTGCTTTTAAATTGCAACTATTGTGAAAAGGGTTTTTTACACATAAAAAAATTATTTAAAGAACACGCAAACAATAAATGAATTGTAATGGGAGATTGTAATGTCAGAATATCTAATAGTCGATCATTAGAAAGATTGCAGTATAAAATCAAAGTGTTTAATAATAAAGTTCAACTTCCTGATTACATCACTTTTTATAGTTATTTTTTTTTACTAATTTCCCTCCACTAAAAGTACCTTTGAGTCTGAGAAATCCATGAGGGATTTTTGAAGGTAAGATAGTCTTTTTTTTATAAAATTAAGTTTTTTCTCGAGCTAGTTGCAACAATTATTTCAATTAGTAACTGACAGACTTCATTTCTATTTTGAATTTACTTATTTTAAAGAGTCAGTTTTACTGAAACATTATACTGTAATAGGATTACAAATTGTGTTGCTACTTAGTTGCTATCAATAAACTTTCTTAGCTGGAGAACAACTTTGTTCAGTGTGACCACTATCCTGTCATACTTTGTTATCAAGTGAATATTTTTACAAACATACTGGTCATATAATGTTACATAAAAAGTTACAACATAATTATAAAAAACCGTAATAACTGACATTGTTATTCATATTTTCTATTAATTTTGTTACAGATGTAAATATTCACAAAATAACTCCTCCAAAAACTTCAGTGCAGCCTCCTGCAGTCAAGGAGCCAGAACTTACAAGGACCGATGTGGTAAGAATTTGTTGCTTCGTAGGTTCTAGCATAGATCATGAATAATAAATAGATCTTGCATCCTTACGGGGGTTGTGTTCGTGAAAATAGTACATGATCGCGCCGCGAGGTAGCGCTAGGGAGAAAGCATTGGTGTTTCCAACCAGCTTCCTTCGTTTCCCCAATAGATAGCGCCAAAAAAGTCGAATTTCCAGTGGAACAAAATATTGCATTGGATCGGAGTTCTATTAGGTTATCCAAATACAATAGTTCTAGTAATATAACTGCCGTCAACTCTGGTTATAAGGAACCTCTAGAGACGGAGATGTTTGGTTCACTATATTCGAAGTTCATTATTACAGAATTACTTTTAAATTCCAGTAGAAATAAAAAAGTAAAACTTCTTATTTAGAAAAAAACTGCAATGTTCTAAAATTGTTCTAAAACTTCGCAGGCTAAGTTGTTTTATGCTAAAGGCACAATTATTTTCAAGGTGTTGAAAAAAAAAATTATTTTACAATTTTCTTTGATGTTTGTGTGAACAAAGATAAGTTAAAGAACAAAGGTGTCACGTCATTTTTAGCCAAATAATTTTTATTAAGGTATTATTGATAAAAACCGATTTACAGATAACTTATATCCGTCATTAGCCCTTACATGAAAAATAAAACATTTGTAATGGGTTAGAAAATGAAAGTAACAGTATTGCTTTCAAAATAAGTTTATTTGAATATAAAATTAACAGCAGTACAAAGTGATTACAATAAGCGTAATATAACGTAGATTACTTTACAAAAAAACATTAGGGTAGTTAGAAAAGGTTTGCTGTCTGTTGCTTATAGTCTTGTTTTGTGTGGTATAGTCATAGAACTCTATTAATACTCCTGGAACGGGGTTGTGTTCAAGAAAACGGTCTTCACCCCCCACCCCTTGGTAGTCATTCACATCCGCTCAGTGGATTTCAGCATTGTGTGCCCTATCGTTTACACGCTTTTGCGCCTCACCAGATTCATGTAATTAGAAAAAAATATATATTATATTTATGTGCATGAACTACGGAATCTAACAGTATAAACTTCTTGTAGTTTGGTAATTTATTTGATTTGTAGTAATGAAAAATGTTTAGTGTTTTAAAAGTGTGACACGGAAAAGTCACTAAGCATAAACTTTATTTGTTAAAAAGAAACTTCTCGGAGTAAAGTTGTAGATAATTAGTCGGTCCACAATTTTTATCTCAAACATTTTTTTATAAAATGATTTATTTGTTCTGTAGAGATGGTAACGTTTCCCGCGCTCAACCAATTCGCGTCATACTTCACAGTTCAGTCTTCACAACTTCAGTGAACTGACGCGATGCTTTGTCATATAATACGAATTTGATTGCATTAACAAGCTGAACTATGACTTATTATTATTTTACAGGCAGGAAGTGGTCTACGATAGTTACTCTTTTGATTTTATTTTGGAAATAGATATTTGTTCCATTGCCGCTGTTTTTAATTAATAAACTGAATCACGAGTGGAACCAACATATATAGCACGTAAAATGACATAGGGACGCGACGGCAGTGTTGGCGATATCGAAAGTGCGCATTTAACCTTTAAAAGTGAGAAAACCAAAGACCGTATAAAAAGGTTTTAAATGAAAGTTTTTAATCAACTCATTTCCAACATTTTTCTCGCTTGAAGTTTGTTTCTTCCCCAAAAATAAAAAAAGTTTGCGCTTAGTAACTCAGATTTTTTTGGCTGATTTTATTTTGTATTTTTATAAATCTGTTAACTGGCTGATCTGTATGTGGTTTACTCCGTTGGAATCCTCAATTCTTCTAGATAAGAAATATTTAAGTTTAATTACAATCGAATGATCCCTGTGCGATGGAGGAGCGTGTTAGTGAGTGCGCGCATTAAAATATTTTGCAGCAGAAATCTCACAGTTGATGAAGTTGACTCACAAGTGGAGAGGAAAGGACCATTTTTCGCTTCCAAACCTCCACTGCGCTAGCATTCCAGATGTAAAATAGAGTTCTATGAGTATATTTGAAAACATATGTCACAGGATGAAGGAATGGTTGATCTATACATGTTTTACAGTAATATACAGTTTCTTTCCTTCTTCTTGCGCACATGACACTTAAGTGAACCTTTTTCTAACTTCGCAATCAGCTGTAGACGTCCGTCCAATCACTGATGCCGCAGATTTTGTCTTGACCGGCCAGGTTTTCTTTTTTCAAATCGAATCTTAACTTTCATGTGTTCACTGACCAGGTCTTCTAACTGAGGCCAACTCCAACAACCAAAAAAACATCTTCCTATACCATTATCTTCTTCTCATAAATTGATAATAATTAGCAATAAAATGGTCACTGCGTATGTTCGTAGCTACACGTTTGTTTCTCACAACTACTTCATTTATCACTCTCCGGTATAACTGCGTTATCATCAGTTTCACTATGTATTGGTTCAATAGAACTTATTTCAATACTCATATTAGCATAAAAACTACCCTCAGATAGGATCATCAAGGACATCTTGTTCGTTATCTGAATCAATGTATATGTCACCTTTAGACAAACTTTAATTTAGTAAATCAATAACATCATCAGAAAAATTCGGATCAATTACTTGTAAGCCATTTTCTCCAGCACTATTCACATAAGACAGACACGATCAAACCCCGCACAGACGCAAACTGTAGTATATACACTTCCCGCGTACTCAATGCACCAACGTAGAAGGGCTGGAATTCCTACGGCGTCAATGCCACTCACTCAGCTGGCAGCGCCAAACAGCAGTAACAATGTGGCTGCGCCAAATTACCTGCTAATCACTTTTTAGCCTTTAAATACCCAATGCATTAATAACCATTTCTATACTATAATAAAATTCAAAAATTTCTAAATAATAAAACAAAAGTGATTACTAAATATTTTCAAATTTACGGATATATTCGTCAATGGCCCGCAAATTAAAGAATCATAGAGGATATATCCATCTAACGTCATTTTTGTTAGTTGTTCAATTTACTTTTTAGCACACTTGACTTGGAGTCCTCGGACATGTAAATATTCTAGCAATGCTTGGGACAACATCGTCTAGCATTGCATCTTTCTTTGATAACATCTTTCTTAAAACTACTAACAGCTAATATTTTTCGTTTTAACCATAAAACTGGTTATTATATTTTTTAGAATGGTATGGCAATTTTAGCCATTTTGCGACATACTTTTATAAAAATTATACTAAATTGAAAATAAGTGGAAAGGTATCATGTTATATATTTTAGGTTTTGTAATACCATCTAGAATCTGAATCAAGTAAAAAAATTAGAGAAAACAAATTTTAAGTTTTTGTTTTCTTTATTCAAAAATGATTTTTTTTATGAAATGTTAGACTGACCAAGGAGTACACAGAGGACACCAAAGTTCCTATACAAATTCTGAGTTAGCAGTTTTTTTTTTTTTTCAAAATTGTATGAGGAATCCAAAAATGTATAATTTGTAAGTGTTATAATAGTAAATAATTATATTTCTTATACAATAACTAAATAGCTAAAAATTGGGGTAACCTAGGAAACGTTATGAAATTAGATTATGCGCTAAACAAACAAAAATGTATTTGAAATTATAAAATGTAGTATATGCATTAGATACATAAACAAAGATAAGAATATGTAGAAATAGAAAAACATTTGCCGTTATAATTACCTTGAATTGGTTGTCTTCAGCGCTGTAGCTAGATCTATAATAAGGATTGAAGACAACTAATTCAAGGTGATATATTAAACAGTCCAAGGCAACACATTATATTCTATAAAAGCATTTGTATTATACTGTTATAAAATAACAAACACGAAGTTAGTGCACAATACAAATCTGCTGGGACAGTAGACCCTCTAATAAGAAATTACATCACAGTCATTGCTCTAAATTACATTTTTTTTACCTCAGCTTTAGCATGAATTAGTTCATAAGTGACAGAATTTGTTAGGTTAGAACTTTAGCTTTACAACGAATCTGCATAAGTTTGCTGCTTGGATAGACCATTAATTCAAAATTATTCTGCGCAATAACGTGACCGATATTTTGAACATAATTTAAAGTAAAAACGGTAGGTATTTGGTTAAACTCCATAATAGGATTCAAAAACCACTAGGTTTGTGAAATATTGTAATAGGTGGCTAAAATATTTGTGAAGTTATACCTTGTGGCTTTTGTATCTGATATTTTGAACATCGATAATTGACGCATACCATCACAGCAACAAAGTTTGAAAGTCGATTATCAACGTTTATCAGCACTAGGGTTAAAAAATGTTACAGTTGATTTACTTGAATACTACGTCTGACCAAGTTCAATATTGTCAGCCTTAGTCCTCTTTGCTAATTCAGTAATTTTAGTCTTAATAATTAATTATATAACAATGTCTGTCTCTCACAAGACTGTTGGTAATTTTCAATTTTTAAAGTGATTGTGAATGTATGTGAATCAGAACTATATGGGCAATAATAATCGTATAGGTTTTTCCATTAAAAATTAAAAATGGATTGAGACCAACAATTAATTTTATTTGCATTTCAGTACAAGCTCATACAAAATAGTTACTGTAATTATATTTAAACTGACTTTATAGTTTTTTTAACTATTTCAATGAACTTATTATACTGAAATACCAATATTTTTGTTAGTATCAATACATTTTTTTTAGGAGTGTCCATTCATTAATTATTAATCCATATTTTATTAACCCTCCCAGTGGCAGACTGCCCAAAGTGACGTTCTCTCAGGCGCAAGATGCAGTTATTTCGACAATTAGCGAGAATTTACATACATTTGTATTTTTTATTAATTAATTCACTTAAAATCATCCAATCGTAATAACACCGGCACCATTGGAAAGGAAATGGATTAAACTTTAATTTTGTATTTAAAACTTTTTCGTAAAACGTATATTTACATACGTAATCATCGTTTTAAAATATGCACATCTGTCTACAGCTATTTCCGTGCGCGAATCTGCATACAAACTGTTATTTCCCACTTCTTCAACGTTCAAGACTATCTACACAAATATTTCTTTGGCTATTATAAAGATACCATTGGATTCGTCAAGATTTTATCTTTCTGTTGGTGCCTTCTAATCAGATGTCACTATAGAAATTAGGGATGGGTCGATTCTCGATACCGATTCTCGATACCACCGATACTTTAGCTTTGGTATCGGTATCGAGAATCGATAGCCGAAACTCGATACCAAGAGATACTCAGTTGTCAGAACTACCCGTTCTCGTATAGACTCGGTAATGTAATCTTCGGTATTTGCAATCGCATTCTCTGTATTTTAACTCAATTCAGCATTTAACAATAAATATCATTAGGGAAAATGTAAAAAATTATTAATTTTATGTAAGTAGACATTTTCCCCAATAAAATGTTTTAGGCAATTGTTTCCTTTCTTAAGTAAACGCTTCTTGATTTATTTTTATTCATGCGTAGGCTGTTATTTGTACACAAGAAGTCTAGAGTAGGCTCAAGGTCAAACACTTATGGATTCGTTTGTTATCGTGTCTATAGAATTAGGGAAGAAAAATAACACATTTTATAGATCGGTAACAAAAGTATTTAAACTTTAAAGTAATAATTTTATTTGTTTGAAGTCGGGTAAAACTTGTTGGGACTCACGCTACCCGTGATTTATGATTTTTATGGGAGTCCCGGAATTTCTTTGTTTTACTTTTTATTTAGAGATGGATCGGTTCCATTTTTTTTCGGTTCCCGGTTCTAGAGTCAAATCGGTTCTATTTATTATTCAAGGAATTTAACAAAAATTTAAGAGTAAAGTATAAGATTTAATTTGAATACTGAAATTATTAAGTATGTTATGTACAGATAATTAAATACAAGTATTCAGCTAAGTTAAATTACAGACAAAAGTCCATCACTTTCAACGTCTATTATAAAATATTACCACACTTTCAATGCCATTGCTGAAAAGACTAGCCTACTCCGGTTAAGTTCCACATATCCTCAACTAACTAAACTTAATCAAATTAATATGTTAATTCAGTATAGTGTCGATTATCCGAAAGCGGAAATGTACTGTAAATAAATAAGTACATTACAGTACTGCACGTAATTCCGAATTTAAAGGTTTTTACTCTCATAATCAGCCGAGTTGTAGTTTTCAGGGAGTTTGTGCGCCCAACGGAACAGCGGCCGCTGTTGTGTCAGCCGAGCCCACCCTTCGTAAGTGAGTAAGCCTACACAATTTAATTACCCGAACAAATCGACGCTCTACTATTAACTAATGCGGTAACTAAAACAAAAATATTTAAATTTAATAAAAAAATTAATAAAACACTGCACTAAAACTGAATACTGTAAGTATTTACACACAGCGTTATTAACTTGATATTACAATACTTTGTTCTAACAAATTGTTCAGACTTCGGCGGGACTAAACTGACGCCGTCGAATCAAATTTTCGATGATTGAAGTTCCGATTATTTCTGAACTTATCCGAATTGAACGTTCAGAAACAAAACATATGATATTCCGAGTAACGCAATCCTAGTCAGTCGTAAACAAATATTATTCCGAATAATTAAAAACTTGTTTTATTTTAAATTGCAACGCATTCTGCTATTTCGTTACTGAAACTCTCACGTGTTTTTCATTGGACTAGGTTAATTGTATTTTCTTATGCGGATATTCCATTGTTTTCGGGAGTAGGTTTTTTCGCGGACATACGCTGTAGTATATTAAATTGAGTTTGAATGCCGCGATTTATAAAATTAGCGCTAATATTATTCGGACGTCGTATTCTTTTGCGGACATTCGTCATTTTATTTTTAATAACATTTCACCAATGGTAGTCCATAAAATTGGTACTAATTATATTCGGGCATCGATTTTTTGCGGGCATTTACTGTGGTACTTAAATTATTTTTAACGCCGGCGTTTTTTTAAAATTAGCGCTAATAATATTCGGACGTCGTATTCTTTGCGGACATTCGTCATTTTATTTATTTTTTTTCACTTTTTTTTTTTTTTTGGTATCGGTATCGGGAATCGAGAATCGATTTTTCAAAGTATCGGTATCGGTATCGATAATCGAAAAATCTGGTATCGACACATCCCTAATAAAAATAGTGTTTTTCCAAGAATTACTGTAAACCCTTGCGATTGGACGGTTTTTCAACCAATGAAACAGCCCATTTGTCAAGTGATTTTACGCCTACCATATCAAATGTTTTGACAGATTTCTTTACATCATTTTGTACAGCAAAGTCTGAATTTTGTAACGGTGCGAATTAATTCAGAAATAACCGGTTTTTTGTCTGTCTAGACGACAATTGAAATGTACATAATTATTACGTTCTAGTGAGAAAGTCTAGCGCGTGGGTTCCCACGCTATTCAAGTGTCCCATTCTCACCGCTGTTATAGACGGCCGAATTTTCATTAGATTGATGTCATTTTGTTATTCAAATAATGATAACTCAAACACTTTTGTGAACTAAGGAAAGACAAGTGTACTGTTCTTTTCTTTGATTTATCCTCTACACTTTGTTATAATAATATTTCATTTTTGGGCAAAGCATATATTAGTAAATGACGTTACAATCTAGGCCTAGGTTTGTTACCAGTCGTGTACTTGGAACATAAAAACTGTTTTTTTCAAAGTAAAAAATTTGAAATTGATAAATGTTTTTATACAGTTCTATTTAGAACTAAATTACGAAACATTTTTACACTTACAAAAATTTTTACTATTTTTTATGTAGGCATAAAGTTGTTTTTTTTCCTTCCGTTACCAAACATTTTTTGCTTTCTAAGCTAATAACTTTTACAATTTCAAAAGAAACTAATTTTTAGTGGAATATTTGAATTCTTTGAAGTTTCTTCTACGAAAAAGCTGTGGAACACTTTTGGATTGGGGTTCATTTACTATTTTTGGCGAATTTTTAAAAATATGCTTGCAAAACGCTAAAAACAGGCTTTTCAATTTTAGCTTTAACCATGCCACTTGGAGGGTTAATACATTTCATTTCTTAATACTGATGTAGATTTTTAGGTTATTTTAATACTGATTTTTAGGTTATTTTTCAATAATTGTATAATTTAAATAATTTTTAGAACCCCGTCGATGCTGTCAATCCATCAGATAATAATATTGGAAATCCACCTTTGGATGTTGGACCAGAAGATTCTGATGATCACAATCGTCATGGAAACGATGTATATATCATGAATCCCAAACAAGAAGAAAGGGCGACATCTTTCTTTGCTCAACCAGGCATTTTAGCAGGTACGTGCGAAAAGAAAAATTATATAGTTTATAATTACTATATATGTAAGTTTTAACTAGAGATCTAATAAATGGAAATTATCCTATACTCTAATACGAGCAATCTCGAGATCCAGCGGAAGGATTTTGCTGAAAGTTTGGGATTAGAGGCTTTTGGGTCAAAAAAATTGATTGGTGAAAACCACTACCTCAGGAAAACTCGTACTTTTCTAAACAACTCATATGAAAATTGAAAATGTTTAACATTGGGCTTATGGAGTTTAAAATCATTACATATGTTTATTGACTATAATAATAACAGTAATCATCTGTTTCCAATATTATTTCCATTATCAGCTGATTTCAAGCTTAAAACAATCTTTTTAATTTCTAACCTTTAAGATAGGTTTTTGTGGAGAACGACTTCTGTTGAAGTATTTTTATTTCGTATTTGAGTATAGGATAAACTGTTCATTAATACGTAAGTTAAAAAAATATTCATATTTATTCAGTATGCGAATGGATATAGGTCTATAATTCTGTACATCCTCAGGGTCAACTTTTTTGAAAAGCGGTTTAATCTTTGCTAATTTTAGTTGGTACGGAAAAATTGCCTCTGAGAGTGACTGATTGATAATATGTGTTAAAGGCTTAAGGAATTCTTCACAGCATTGTTTACCTAGCCGTGCTGGTACCGTATCATATCCTGAAGAGGTTTTGTTTTTAAGACTTTTAATAATTTTACGGATTTCATTTCCTTTTACCGGTTTTAAGTCCATGGTGGACTGTGCGGGAAAAGTAGCACAGTCCGTGTACCCCATTTTAGAGCATTTGCCACCCACTTTATTAAAAAATAAATTGAATTTATTGCAGACACTTTGAGTATCATTTACGACATGACCACTCGACTTCAAGGTAATGCTCTGCGGTTTGGAAAACTGTTTTAGTGATCTCTCTTGGTTAATTATGTCCCATGCTGTTTTTCTTATATTAGCAGAGCCTTTAAGACGTCTCTTGCCATCTAAAGACTTTGCAGTTTTTATAACTTTTTGAAGTGATAACTTCTATTGGCCCGTTGGGCACTTTCGACTTGGCTATGTTTTCGAAATCTCGCGTCACGCCAGATTTCTTGCGAGATCTTGCATCACGCCAGATTTCCCGCGAGATCTCGCGTCACGCCAGATTTCTCGCGAGATCTTGCATCACGCCAGATTTCCCGCGAGATCTCGCATCACGCCAGATTTCTCGCGAGATCTCGCGTCACGCTTTTGTTTAGACACAAGTCAGATCGTGGAGAGGGAATATTATTAATACATTATTTACATTTATTAGCATAGCAATCAAATTAACACATAAGAATTAGTTAATATAATATAACAGCTGATTTCGCCCATCATCTGTAATTCTTAAACAAAACCCAGCGTAGATTATATTTTGGGGTTATGTTTACAACTTCAACCATTAAAATTTCTTGTGATGTTAATTTTCTTATATATTAGTTATACAACTAATGTAGGCTTCTATAACTATAAGTTATATGGGCTTCTACACGTTATAAGATTTGCTTTGGGGTTATAAACTGTATATAAAACTAACCTTTGATCATCAATATATTCGTTTATACAAATTTAAAGAAGGATACCTACTGTTTAACTTCGCAAACATTCGTACATCTTTGTATAACATATTTGATTATTAATTTCTTTACTGTAATATTAACAACTTCTAAATCATTTGATCTATCAATATGAAATAAAAGGTAACTAAAAGATAATATTTTTACCTTTCTTTAAATATATAATAACGGATATAAATAAACAATTTGAACAAATAGGCCTACAGTTTTATAATCCTTATAATTGTACACATTTACCGAGTTAAAAATCCCCGTAGTCATAGAAGTTATCACTTCCAACGTGTGGTCTTAAGCACACCCAGTTAATTTTTTATATGTTTGTTGTTTTAGAAATGTTATGGTAAAACTTGAGATTCTTACTAGAAGTTAAAATGCCTTTACTAAGCCAAGATTTAGACTTTGCATGAATTTTTTGATTTATTCTATCCATGGGACATGCCGTCTGAAACCAATGATCAAATGTCGCTAAGAAGGCACTATACTTGTCTTCAGCTGATGACGCGGAGTATACCTCTTTCCAATTTTCTGCTTTAAGTCTAAGCTTTAGTTCCAATACATTATCTAGTTTTACCTGTCTGACATATTTTGTCACGGTGGAGTTAACGTTTGTTTTACTGCCATAAATATATATTTGTTGCGCATAATGATCAGAAAAAGTTGTTTTTATTACTATAACATTATGAGACTGAGGATTGAGATCAGTAGAAATATTATCTATTGTCGTTTGTGAATCATTTGTGACTCTTGTGTACTCTGTGACTGTCAGTCTTAAGTTATACTTCAGGAGTGTCTGTTCCAGCTTTTGTATTTCAATTTTTCTCAGTGAACGATCAGGATTTCTACTTATGACTACAAAATGTTACCAATTATCAAAAGTAATTGTTAAAAGTGTACTAATAATGCCTAAAACTCACCCAAAACCTACACTTCTAATCAAAACCAGAACACTTTTATGCCAAACTTTAAAGTACGGTACTACGCCGTACTCAAAGCATGTTTATCTGAGATGTTACATCTGACAGAATAGATGGTGGTAAGAAATAAACAAAACAAACATTGCTTCCAATTTCAAAAATCAAAAATATTTTTTTATTATAATATATAAGTAAACCTCTAATGTAAGTAAATAAATCACATGCAAGAAAAGCATATTATATTGCAATTTTCCTGAAATCCGACAAAATGTTTTAATCTAATAGTTTGTCCAGCACTAATTCCTTCAATACTCTAGTGACAATTCTAACTAATAACTATTATAACTGCCATAGAGTCCTGCTATTCCAAATAAAGTTCTGAAAAAGTACCAATTTTTTTAACATGAAAACAGGAGAAATTATAGGACATTGATTGTTATACAAATAAGCCTAAGCTTGATGAAAACACCTGAAACCAAATTGGAACGAAAGCTGGTTTTGTTTCCTTCACGTTTTGCAGGAAGGAAGTTTCCGGTGAAAAGGATACCGGGTCCTTCAGTAGGAAGGATTAGATACAACAGCTAGGCACTAGTAGTGTTGTTGCCACCTGCCAGTTGTGTTCATCCGTATTTCTCCTTCGTTTTCTTTACCTCGAACGAATTTTATTTTTTTCTCGATCTTTTTTCAAAACGATGCGGTACTAACGGACAGACTGTGGGATGACAAAACAGACAGTTTGAACAACCTATCCCTTCCCTATCGTATTTAGAAGAAAACAGAATCGTAACGCAACGAAAGGAAAATATGGATGGTGTAAACCTACACTATGGTGAGGTCAAGAGCATTTGCCGCGTCTATGTGTGATATGAGTTCAGTTTGAGCGTTCACCTCCTCCTCGCTTTCCAACGAACTGATCAACGCTGTATAGAACTGACACTAGCAGATGTCCCCGCACTTAGTTTACGTCTTAACAAGTCAATATGTTGATATTATTCATGAAATCCACCTATTCTGAATTCCAGCTAAACCGAACACTGTTAGGTCCCAATTAGTTTGGAATAGTGGGACTCTACTATTATTGTTGTAATAATTGTGTATATATCTGGAGTTGTAGGCCTAGTAACAGGCTCTCTAATATCATAATTTATTTCTAAATCACTATAAAGATTAGATACATCTAAAGGGGGTAAAATAACATCAATATTTTTGAGAGAATCTAACAAACACGAGGTTAGTACACAACACAAATCAGCTGGGAGAGTAGACGCACCAATAAAACATTTCGTCACAGTCATTGCCATCTAAATTTTTAAAATTTTACGTTAGTTTTAGCATGAATTAATTGAAAATGAAAATTCTAATTAATACTTATTATAGCTACCCTGTTTAATATTACTAACAGTCATATGTGTTTGTGACATATCACATGAAACTTGCTTTTATTGTTCGCAGCTGTTATCGGAGGTGCTGTAGTTGGACTTCTTTGTGCCATCCTTGTTGTCATGTTCATTGTCTACAGGATGCGTAAAAAAGATGAGGGTTCGTACGCATTAGAAGAGCCTAAACGTTCACCAACAGCTAATTCTTATTCGAAAAATTCTAATAGAGAATTTTATGCCTGAAATTTGCCATATTAAGTAACTTTAATTCATGAACAGTAATGAAATGTACATTATTACTAATGCATGAATTTGGTATTTATTAAGTTTGTTACCCCTCAAACGGAAACCAGTAATAAATACTAATTAGAAATTAGTTTTATTTGAGGGGTGGCGCTAAAACTAACATACAATCTCGTTAATTTCAGTTTAAAATCTTTCTTACTTAAATTTTTACTTTATTTGAAGACGTTCAACTGAATTTGAATGATCCTTTCAATAGACAGTGTTGGTCCATTGCTTTTGACTCCCCACACTTTGCTCTCTACTCGTGTAAAACATTCCAGTAGATCTTGGACTAGTGTGGCTTCTCATTACCTTCACATTTTATTTGGACAGTAAATATTTGTAAAATAAACCTTTGCCATTTTAATTTAATATTAACTACATATATAGTTCATCAATTTTAATTTCGACTGCTTTAAGCGTACAATTCTGAACTGTAATGAACCAGTTCGTGAAAACACAAATTCGTTCTGATTTAAAATCGTCATTGTTTTAATCATGATGGTTGCTTTTACCGATGTGGATCGACTAAGTGTAACTGCAGTGTAAATATTAATGTTTAGCCATTCTGTTATAAAACTATTGTCCTTTGTTGTTAATGTGATGTAGAACTATTAATATTGCTGTCCCAATTTGAATAGTCATATATTTGTTATAAAGTATATTTCATATTATAATCGTAATTATTGTGAAACTCAAACAAATTTCTAGAGCCAAGTTTAGTGAATCTTTAAAATGGTATGTTAAAAATAATTGTAGGTTTGAATTCATTTCGGCGTTGTAAGCTTTTTAACATTCGGTTCAGTTAAGCTATCATAAATTTAATTTGGTAACTAATCAAACAATAATGTGCTTTTATGTAAACACTAATTTGTATTCAGGGCTATTATAATATCTAGGAATGTTTTTCTTATTTAATTATTAATATTAGTATTTCTCTCAAATTTTAATGTTTTTAAAATATATATATTGTTTTACGGGATGGTGTTATGCAGAAGGAGTCGACCCACGCATTACTGGTTTTGAGATAAATGTCTTTAAAGTATTGATGTGTGGTAAATCATGAGTATTATAATAAATAAAATAATATAAACAATGAAAAAACAAGAACACAATTTTTAGTAAGTTCTACAAAATTTATTGAGTCTGGTTTCACCAATGACGGCATTGAAAAGGCAGCTTGACACAGTTTGAGTATATATTGTAATAGACGACCTTCAACATCATCTGCAAAATCCTCCAGTTGAGCTATGCATAGAAAGCTGTAAAACTTAACCTATTGTTTTGAGAGTGGCTTTTTGTGTTATCAATCTTTTTTATTCTTATATCTTCATTATTATTACATCTCTTGACTGATTTTCGTTATTTTCTTTCCTGCCCAGGTTTTTTCTTCCTTTTATTTCTAATATATTAAATCTATTACTTGCCTTAGCAATCTTTAAAATTGTCAATAGTTGACAGCTGTTTTGCCTATTTATAAGGCATCATCAGAACTTACAAACAGTTTACACATTCCACTGATTAAAAATGTAGTTTATAAAAACACATTTAACAAGCAAATAAAACGTTCATTTAGAACACGTAATCAAATTTAATGTCCCAATGTATGACCGTCCACTCTTGTGCTTTTTTCAATCTTTTTTATTTCTTCAGATTTATTTGTGTCACCATTGTCAGTTGTTATGTACGTTCATGAGAGGAGATATTCATTCTCAAAAATAAAGATGAATTAATTGTTCAAGAGATTGTATGTCCCAGTCTTTTGTATAGGAATCTTCAACCAATGCACATGTAACTTTTCAGTAACACCCAACTTGTTTTTTTAAATCCTTAACCTCTATGTTTTTGTTGACCACCCTGAAATTATCATCAATGGTTCTCCGAACACTTCTTCTACGACTTTGTTAATTTAACTCTCTCGTATTCTCTATTTACATTATCAGTGTCTTTACTTTTGAATACTTTCAAATCTTTCTTTGCCAACTCCCTGTTTACCCTATCAGGTTTGTTACAAAATTAAAAAATAACTTCTTTTTAGTTCAATTTATTTTCAATGCCAGATCAATCTGAATTTTGCTCCCAGGCAGCATCTGAAGAAATGACAGAAATTTAGTAGCATCTAAACAAAGTAAGTTCTTCGAAAAGGAGGATATTTAATTAGGGCAGCTTGAGTTAGATGATAAACATAGAATTATGAGGTCTAGGGAGACACAGGAGAGATAGAATAGTTAAAGGTATTGCTCCTACACTATGTACGAATAATAGATTGGGGATTTAGCAATAACTAATTAATCCACAAAATTATCTGAAATAGAAATGTGTATCGCACATTTTGTTTTTAGCAAAATCTCTAAACCACAAGATTATTTGTATGCGAAGTGCTATTACATATTTTGGGATTTGCAAAAAGCATTTAACCTTCATGTACATAAAGAGAGTAGTAGGCTTTTTAGTATAGCAATAAACATATACACTCTGAAATGTTTATTAGGCCTATATAGGAATGAGAAGAATAAAATATCTATTAAAACAAAGTGCTTAGTCATTGGAAATATTTCACATGATCCGTTGGCTCGCACATAAAAAAACATTTTAGGTACAAATTATGAACTACACTTTTTTATCATACTGCGCTAGAATCACACAAACACTTAATTAAATTACATTATTATTTTTTCTACAAGTTTTAAACGCGATTTAACCGATGCTCGACAGTGCTGCTATCTGTTGTAAAACAGCTGAACATTTTGAAGTTACAGATGTTGTCATTTTAAAGCACAGCAATGCTCTTAGCCCTAGTACAATAAAATACTTATAGGTCATACTTAAAAAAATAAGTCAGCTGGTTATTGAATCAGCTGATGTTTTGAGCATGTAACAAAACTGTTTCTCTCTGTTATATTAACGTTGTGATGTAGTTTGTGTTTTGTTACAAAACAGATTGCATACTTCAAAATGTAGATAAGTCTGTTTTAACTTTCACTGGATGAATTTGTGACGGTTGAGTTTTTAGCTTAATAGTAAATACTTCACTCAATGATTGAGGGTTATTTACCTCTGAAACCAATATAGGGCTTAAATTAGTTTTGTATAACGTAGACATTCACATCTACTTGAATGGGGTAACTAATTTATTCGGTGTTTGTGGGTTTACTCCTTATTGCATAACAGCATCAAAATTACTATAGTTAAATTAATTGCCGAGTTTTTTCTGCAACCGTTGCACAATTTGGTTGTACATATAACTTTAGTGATTTTTGTGAACCTCATTATTTTAGTGTTAGGTATTAAGAAATAAGATAAACAACAGGGTATTTTACATTTTGAAGCTCATTTTTCTTATAGCATTTTGTAGTGGTACTCGTGGGAATGGTTATATGTGAGTTTTTATTTTAGCATTTATTTACCGACTTCTCATTAGTCCTTACTAAAAAAAATAATTAAATATTGTTTATTACAAAATGTTCCAATGGCAAAGTCATCATCCTCAGTTTTGTAATGTAATCACCAAAACACCTTTGAATCGTTAAACTATATTTTTTGTGTTACAAATTTTTGTTCTATAAATGTTTGTTTTTATACTTATTGTTTAGTTATGTGCGACTTCTCTTTAAATTTGTTTGAGATAGCATAAATGTAAATACAATTAGAACAATGTACTAAAAGTCTGCAGAACACAAAATTATAATAGATATGCAGCAGCACATGTCACAATTAATTATCATAAGAGGACTTTCTGATTACTGCATGCAGTATTAGATTGTCCCAAGTCCAATTATTGTGTGTAGAAAATACAGAAATACTATTATGTACATATTATATTTACTCAAAGTATATATTTACAAGATATCTACTTACTCATTAATATTATAAAATAGTTGTATTATGCAATATCTTCATAGACTGTTACTAGTGTAACTTGGTTAAACATATACTTGGTTTTACTGACATAACTTGTGCAGCTAATATTTTCTTTTTAATTTGTGTTAATTTTCTTCTTTCTCTCTATCATTTATTTTTTTATTATGTTAACAAACAAACATCCTTTAGTCATATACTTTAATAATTTTCTAATTTCTCTTATACTTTATAATGATGTAGGCAATGTTTGTATTGTGCATGTTAATTTCTCTTATGTTTTTAATAATGTTAGAAATTTTTTTTTATAATTGTTAGAAAATAGCATCTTTAATAATGTATTGTCTTAATGTGTGTAAAGAAAAAGAAAATACGAATGAAATTCATTTTACAAATTATATTCATTTTTAGTGTTTTTTTTTTTTTACTACAGTATAGTATTTCAAGTCATAATGCAATCAGGGCCGTTCTTATCATCATTATGGAATGATGTAATTTTCATGGAAACCACATCATGCATCTTATCCAAAGGATATCCTGTATCAAAATAATGTAGTGACTCATTTAATTTACATGAAAATTTTTATCTCATCCTCAATAAAAATTATTTTGTCTGAATCATAATCTCTGGTATCTCAATTGCTTAAATCTCTATATGCGGAAATAATATCTGTACTAACTGCATTTTATTAATTGTAATTACAGTAATATTTTTATATTATTATGTGTTACGATATTATATTATTTTCCAGTATACATAAAAAGAAATTCAAATAATAATCTATACTATTATATAAAAATCTAATGGTGTCTGTCTGTGTGTGTGTGTGTATGTGTGTGTGTATGTATGTTACTCAATCACGTAAAAACTACTGGATTTATTGAGCTGAAATTTTTCATGGATATTTTTAGGTTCCCAGATTAAAAAATGAGCATATTTTTATTTAGAAATTCCATCAGGGTACCGCCAAACTGGCTTTGAAAACTTCTTTAACCTTCAATTTTATCTATAAAAATATCAGCTGTTTGTATAAAAAGTTTAGCAACATGTCGTTTGTTTATATTCATTACCATAGCAACCAAATTAACCAAATTTATAATTCTATGATAACATGATTATGTGTATAGACGGTTCCAACGGGGTTGGCGTGCAGAGCACGGGTACAGCAGCTAGTAGTATTATAAATTACATTTGCAGTAATTACAATTTTAATTTATTCTAAAATTATTAGCTATTTTTTGTTATGTACTATACTTTTCTATTAAAACTATAAACTATTATTTATTTAACTTGTGTTTTGTTAAATCAAGCTTGTTCATAAATTTACGAATATAAATAATATAGATTTTGTAATTTATAACATTATTTTTGTTAAAAGCATCGAGTGTTAAATTTATAAATAACTATCTTATACCGAACAAGTAAACTCCACCTTCTGTATAACTGATTTCGATCCAGGTCTTACTGATGTTTGTTTTTCTGTATCCATTATTTATGTTTAACTAAGTTATAATTGTATAAGAAGAAACAAATCTTAATATGTAATTATTAACCAAGTATAACAAATATTAATGTACTATTACTATAATATTATTATAATATTAGTTTTGTCACCATTGATTAAACAAACTCTTTTTAGAAATGTGTTTTTATTTTTACTTTTCTCTATCACCAAACAAATCTAGTAAATTTTTGATGTCTTTAATAAATATTTTCTATTTGCTACAGAATGGCTATCTTATTCTATGGTAAAAGTATAACAAATCAGTTTGAAAACCTTTAAAAAACATAGTTAATCAAGTAAAATAAACTAAAGGGTGCCTCCTTTTGAGACAAAAGATGCAAAAGTTATCTCATTCTTTTCATATCAAGACTTTTTAGAAAAATACTTCTTGAAAGTTGTTAGCTCAACATAACTTACAGTAGCCTCAATCTTGGAGTGTGTCTGAGGAGAGTAGGTAAAACTATAAGATAGTGAGACGCAGTCCGTTACGGAGTTGTAACTTTCTTAGTTGAATGTAATTTGTGAACTAGTTTTTGTGGAATTGGTTGTATCGCCAAGGCAGGTTCGGGGAGAAATAGAAGGGATGAGACACCCTTCAGGCCAGACACATTCCTACTCTTAGGATACTGTACTTGTAGTATGTAGTGATGTGTGTGAAATACTGTATGTACAATATGATGATCTTGATAGATTAGGTACATCACATACTTACTTCTTATACTGCTTAGGAACAAATGCGTCGAAATAATTCATGCGGCGTTGTTACTCTGCCGCCAGAAGATACCTGAGATATGTAAGTTAACCCACTGTGTATATTATTTAAAAATAACATGAGAGTTTTTTTTTTTAGATTAATGATATGAAGCTAAATTTAAACTAAGGAGCAACTAATGGATTAGGTTGGCTTTGGCTCGTTAGAGGGATAACCCAGACCACGACAAATTGGAGTTTGGTGGGACAACCAAAAAGCCCACGACAAGAGTGAAGGAAGTAGCTTGAAAATATCAGTTTTTCCAACAATGGTATGATCCTAGAGCGAAGTCTAGAAATAAACTGGTTATGTTCTCAAAAGGGCCAAATGTGTAGTGCCTGAAGGTCGTGTAAATGTTTTGGGTGCCTCGTAGTTCCTTGTAACTGGATCAGAAGATAACGGGTTCGTACCTAGGCTAGACCAGGTAACTTTTCATATCTGTGGTTTGATAGTAGTAAAGCAAACGGTGGTTGGCTCGCTTCCAAGCTGACGGGATATGACTGGTTACCTGGTCTCCGGCTTGGGATGTTTTGCATATTTTTACCAAGATATTTATGTATATAAATATTTTTTAAACCACAAAAAAAATTATATTTATAATAAGCTATGACATGAGATCTTGCTTATTAGGAAGAGGGGAAGAAATGAGCACCTGCCAACTTTACTAACTTGGTCACAAAAAAGTATGATTAATGACTTGGTCACTTTTAGCAGTAACCTGACGATATATTCTAAATAAAATTAACCCGACGATATATTCTAAATAATATTACTTGTATTTTGATAGGTGTGGAAAAATTCATATCTCCATTAGCAGCCACAAATCTGTTCAACGTTACCAATGAATACTTAAAAGTTCCTATGTACTATGGTCCTATGTACTAAATTCTAATAGATTTTTCTAACTTGAAGTGTAGTACACCAATGAACCATGACGCAGCGCTGGCAAACCATTTAACTCGCAGTGGAGCGCGAGATACAATGTTTTCTTCCCCTGTCTCTCTCTCTGGTACCAGACAAAGCAAGAGCGACTCTTAGTATGTCGCACTCTCTCGCTCTTGACCGCGCACAAAATGGTTTGCCAGCGATGCATCATGGTTTATTGCTGTACTACAACTTCAAGTTAGAATTTAGACCATAAGACCTGCGCTTCTTAACATTTAAGTATTCATTGACGTTACTGTTGTATATAAAACAATTAATTATTTATACGACCAGTTCTTATAACTTGGTGTGAGGTCGTAGAACAAAAGGTTCATTACTCCCTTAGTAGACACAATATCGACCAATTCAAAATTGTTGCAAATCTTGTAAATATTACCTAAATCTTTTGACTAAAACCTTTTTTCTAGCAGCTATCCTATGCCCAAGTGGCGGGAAAATAAGGGTTGAAGGTAAACAAAATATTATTCCCTTAGTAGACTCAGATCAAATCTGTTAAAAGATATTGCAAATGTTCTAAATATTTAAAAAATAATAACAATACCACACTAATTCTTACACACATAGGCTTACGTTTAATAATCAAAAGTGTTTCAACGACAAAGTCGTCATCTTAAGTGACACATGAGCTATTACTAAAACTTATAACTAGTTGTGAATACATTATTTTGATGGTACTATAAATTTTACAATTTCTCAAGTTATAAATTACATTTTTTTTGTGACATTTTGTTATTTTTTTTTGTGAGAATTTGGATACCTACTGTAGCCTAATAATAATCGCATAACTTAAAGTAAACTGTATAAATAAAAGAAGACCTGACTGAGTCATAA
Source organism: Philaenus spumarius (assembly GCA_018207615.1). Classification (NCBI taxonomy): domain Eukaryota; kingdom Metazoa; phylum Arthropoda; class Insecta; order Hemiptera; family Aphrophoridae; genus Philaenus; species Philaenus spumarius. Next base: position 53,369 of record JAGFPH010002334.1, on the reverse strand, counting down.
TCAACGAACAGCCAAAACTATGATAGCTAGAGACTTTAAAAACACTTTCAGGGTACCTTCATACAACTATGTAGAGGTGCACTTATCCTCCTTCGTTTAATGTAATAAAACCCAAAAAAATCCAAAGTCAGTTTTTTTGCCTTAAAAACTTGCAGGGACCCCCTTGATGTTTTATAAATTGCGAAAAACACCTGTTTTCTCTGGATTATATCTCGGAATCTACAAGAGATATCCTTTTGGAGAAAAAAGTAAATGAAAATATGGACTTTTGTCTTTCTTGTGTGAAAAAATCATGACGTTTCGTTTGATAGTTTTTCTGCTATAGTGGTTTAAAAAAAGGCTTGCAACCCGAAAACCTAGAATGCTTAACACTCGATTTTCTAAACGGTTAAAGATAAGAGAAAACCTTTTTCAGTGAATATTCTCCTTTCAATTCTAAGACTTTTGAGGTAGGTATCAATTAAATTTAAATAATTTTTATAGCGTTTATTTAAGAAAAACCATTTTGGAAATCATAAAAAGCTGAATAACTCGAAAAATATCAGTGTTATTGAAAAACTACAAACACATCTATATTCTCTATAAAATTATGTATATTTTGATACCCATATCGGGGCAAAAATTTTCCTTTCCAAAATTTTTGTTGTTGAAATATGTACTTTTCTAAAATTGTTTTCTCAAAAACTATATGAGATATTGAAAATTTGAAAGTGTTCCATTAAAATATAGACTTTTGTCTACAATAAAAAAATTAGTTCATAAATTTCCTCTTTATAGGCACCGAGTTATACAGCTTTGAAAAAATGCTTACATTGAGTAACAGTTTTACTTAAAAGCCCAAAACTCCCAGTGTAATTAATATTTTTGAAAAATTTTGGTACATATTAATTCTACTCACCATTCTCTGCACTAAGAAAGGATTTTGCAAAATATTGATTTTAATGGTTAAAAATAGTAAACATTTTGGGTTCACTCTCCTATATAACAGATAAAAAAAGCTGATTTGAATTAAAAGCTTAGCAACACAATTCTAGGTGTGGCCAACACCTGTTTGTTGAATTTATTTTCATTATCTTAGCAAATTTAGAATCAGTTATTATTTTCACAACCAACAACGTTTTTTAGGTTTGGTTAGTAAAATAAAAACAAACACAATGAAAAAACTTAGGGCCTACTGTTTCATTCTCATCTGTTGTTACATATTATAAATAAAACACCTAGTTTCGATCAAAAGATTAAAACTATTTTAGGTTAGGCCTATTATACTGAACCAACACATTTATTTCTTGAAAGCATTTATGCTACATTTTTATTTCCATTAAAACTTGACAATTACTTGGCAATTTAGACGCAGGTAAAATTATTCTTCTCAACCAACAGTTTGTTTTAGGTTAGGTAATAGAAAATTAATTTACAGGCTACTGTATTATAATTCAAACACCTATCACTATTAAAATTATGCTATTCTTTGCTATGTCAATCTGATCAGTTTGAAATAATGCTTCATCGATTATTTTTAACTTGAAAATTGCTACTTTTCTGTATAAAAATACAAAATTTCTGCCCTAATCAATAGTCATAGCAAGTCATAATATTTCCGTGAAAATAGCCGCGGGTGTTGGTGAACAAACTTTAAAGGTTTAACAATTCACTGTTTTACAAAGTTGTCGCGAGCCATTGATGAGCGAAGCGAGCAAGGGTCGGGAGTCCTCTAGTTTATTATAAGCCTAATAAATGTTCAAAATTTCTTTAATTTGTAGCTTCACTGATATAACAGGGGGCAGCACCTTACGAGGCAATAAACAACTAATCAACATTTTGTGTGCAGTGTTATAGCATTGTATTTGGATAACCTAATTATGGCATTGTATTTATTATTCATGATCTATGGTTATAGCCTACTCTAAAATACTGGGAAAATTATTCGCAGTTACTAATTTGAATGTAGGTAGCAGCATCTTCCAGACTATTATAAAATGACGATAAATAGTTTCAAAATTTGAAAAAAAACATGCAGCAGCACCTTACGGATACAATTTTAATTGATACCAGTTAATAATTTTGAGTGTAGGTAGCAGCATCATTCAGACTACTGTAGTCACTGTAGACTACTGTAAAATGTCAACAAATAGTTTCGAATTTTAACGTACCAGAAGGCAGCACCTT
>JAGFPH010002334.1:28254-46203 GCA_018207615.1 Philaenus spumarius | reverse complement strand
GATTTTTAACAGTGAGACAAGACAAATTTATTGTTTCCTAAAAAAAAGTGTGCCGTCGCACTGAGGAATTCTTGATCCGATTTTTGCAGATGTATTTTACAATATTACTGCCAAGTGTTTGAATTACTGTAGAATCATGTTTGATATTCATTGGTTGTCAAAAGTTTCGCATCAGTCCAATACCACTATAGGTGGTGTTGATCAGTCTCGTAATGTGCTGCTACCTGGATACTTTTAAATGTACTATTCCAAAATAGTTATTTTACTAGAATTCGCTGCAGGTCAAAATTTTGAAACGCAATGGAGTTTGAAGTGTCTGATTAGTGCTGACATCTGGGGAATCAAAAATGTACAAAAGCAAATATTCTTGTAACTAGAATAAAAAAATATTGAATTAAATAGTTTCAGACCAATTCCGTCACGTGCTGCACTCTTTATCCCTTTTAGTTGAACTTTATATTGCATATTGACAGAAGTTGTCATTTTAGATTTATAAATTAGTTTATTTTCTAAGTTGTTTTTTTCTAAAATACCTGAATAACGTTTGAACTTACTTTTTGTTGCTGTGAAGTTGTTTCCTATAAACAAAATAGGCCTACATAGATTGAATTTACTGGCTATCAAGTACATTAAATACAATTCTATTGTTTTCTGCCTCCAAACTGTTTTGGTTTTATAGGTTAATGCCGACTTTTCGTTTTTATAACCTAATTTTATTTGACATTACTTTTAAAATCGTGAGATACTATACCTATTATTGTATTTTGTGAGAGTAGACTAATTATTGTTGATCCTAAGTAAGTTTTTCGGAATATAAGCTAGTTAAAATACGCGTTTTGTGCAATTTAAAAAATGGTAAAAAAGGCCTACCCCCTTACTACATTTTAAGGCAAAAATCTTAATTTTATACGATTTACAACATGAAGTAGAATGGTGAGTTGAATTAATAGACTATGAAATATAATGTTTCAAAAATATTAATTACACTGGGAGTTTACATTTAAGTAAAACTGGTACCTTACTCAATGTAAACTTTGTTTTTAAATTTATATAGCGCCTAACTAAACGGCTATAAAACAAGAAAGTTATTAAATAATTTTGTTACTTAATGGGACACTTCCAATATTTCAATATCTCAAATAGTTTTTGAAAAAAATAACTATATAAAAGTAGGGATTTTAAAAAAACATTTGGGGGAAAATTTTTCTGATAAGATATTAACTTGATGGAGAACAAAGCATTATTGTATTTAGTTTTTGAATAATGCTATCACTTTTTCGAATTATTAAGCTTTTTGTGATTTACAAAGTGTTAACCAGTACAAATAATATTTAAAGTTAATTGATTTGTAGCCTACATCAAGAGATGTAGAATTAAAAGGGGAATATCTACTGAAAAATGTTTTCACTAATCTTTAACCGTTTAGAAAATCGTGTTTTGAGAACTTCCAGGTTTTCGGGTTGCAAGCCTTTTTTCAAAATTCTCTAGTTGAAAAACTATTGAACAAAATTACACGAAAGTTTTGTACTTTTAAAGACTAGAGTCCACACTTTCTTACTTTTTTCTCCAGAAAGATATCTCTGAAAATGCACATCCAATCAAGAAAAAACTGTTGATTCAAAGAAAAGAAATAACTTGTTTTATTTGTTAAATAAGATTAGACATTTTTGATGGAATCAATTATGTATTTAGTAAATAACTGAAAAGTTGTAAGTTTATAGAGTTTTCCATATCTCCAGCGTATTAATCCAAAAATAGCATGACTTCTTTGTGGTACATGTATTTAAATACTTGTTGATAGGAAATAAGCATGCCAGGATTTCCCACAAGGGTAGCCTTGGCATGGACTTAACTTAAAAACCACAGATCGAGAAAATATTTTCATTATTATTTTAATAAATAAAATATGCTTCTAACTTTTGGTTGAATTTATTTATGGGGAACGGGGGGAATTTTGTTGGTTTTGTGGAGCAGTCAATCGTATTTTACTATACGAAAGAAGAGGGAGAGGGAGTTAAGGCCGATAGAAGATATCGAGGAGCATAGATTAATGGTTTGAACAAGCAAAGGTAGAAATAGTAAAGTTCCACTAAGTGAAGTTTTTGATCAGGCAATACTCATAGAATTCTTTTTCACCTGCTAGAAAATGATTTTAAAGCTAACAGTGTGGTTGGAAAGGATCAAGGAAAAGAACATAATTTCTTTAAAAAAGAGTCTGTAGAAAAAGTGGATGAATGACAACAGATGGTTGCTAAAAGACATTTTTAATATTGATGCAATGAGTTTGTTTTTTAAATGCATGCCTAACAAGACATTGACTTTCAAGTGGCGCAAACAAAACAAAGAAAAATAATACTGTTACTTGAGGCTAACATGGATGGCTCTTAAAAACTGCCTTTGCTTATAATTGGGAAGTCTTCCAATCCTCATAAACATAAAAACTACACCAAGGGCGTCCATTCCCGGGGGCAGAGGTATGGACTCCTTCATATTCATACCCCGGTCTAGCATCCCTCTAGAAAATATAATATGGGCGCCCATGAATGTTTATTCTATAGATGATAACCAATGTTGCATTTAATATTTTGGTTACAAAACACCTTAATAAGTTTGATGTAAAGTTAAAAAACTACTTCTTTGAATGCATCCTTGATAGTGCTCCTTTCATAAATTTAATTTGTCTTACTACCTATGGACGATTGATTATCTAGAAAAAGGTGATGTACCCATTCAAGTTACATTTCTTTGAATAAGCAACTCACTTAGCTGTCAGATTTTTTCTTGTAAGAAATGAAAAGATTTAACTTTTAAATATAACTTCAAAATCATACTCGTACAAATTTACCAGCTAGCATTTCCAGTCCATAGTATAATGGGAAAAGTGATAGTTCAGTAAGTTGGCAATGTTATATGTTAAAGGTTGAACAGTTTGAATCTAGCTACTGATGTAACTACTATTTCTGTATTATCCACTCTCTGTCTTGTTGAAAGATATGCCACAGTGAAACCAGTGTAGCAAAATTCAAAATTATTTATATGATTACCGGTAGGCCTAATAAAAAACTTTTAATAACAAGCTATTGCTACTGAGTAACACAGCCGATTTGATGTCACAATTCATAAAATAAAATGACGACTGAACATTGATGGTTAATTTGAAAAGAAAGTGAGAACCATTAATAAATACAAATATTATTTGCAAAATAAAAATACAGCAAAAAGTTTGTTCATTTTATTCTGCTTATAGCCGAACTGAATTGTTAATTATTATCTTGTTTTGAGGTGATACTGCCGAACAATCTTAAATCAATAAAATTTCCACCGGTCTGTGACTCATCAATCCTCCACGCCAGGTGTGAGAATGGCTGGCTCATTCTCTGTCTCATTCACACTTGCCGTACCGACCGCAATAGCGCTCTCGCTACCTAACGGCTGCCGCGTTAAGCTTGGCAGATTCAAATAAAACTAGGCTGAATCTTTTTAACATTTGCGTTGCGCTTCTTATAGGTTCTGTATTCATTGATTAAATTAAATTGCATGTGCAATTTTAAATGTGAACTTATTTGTGTTGTTTAAGTGTGTTAGTATGCGTTTTTCGTATATATTTGAAAATGACTGACAGATAGTCGAAACGTGTCATATGTAGTGGTAATAAACTATATTTAATTAAAGATTGTTCGGCAGCATCACCTCAAAACAAGGTAATTAATTAGTAATTAAAACGTTTGTGATGTTTGAGCAAGTAATTACCATGTGAGGGGTGTTAGCAACATTGATACAAGAGTTCCAATACAAACAGGAGTTATTTATCAGCTAAACTTTAGTTGACTTGTATACCATTATTTCTACCCTCACTGCAATACTCTTGTTCCAGCTTGCAACTCTGGAGGTTTTCAACTATAGAAAGACGAGATAACTCTTGATTAAAGAATATTACACGTCAACTGATCCAGTATCTATTTTAGGTTTTCTTACCTTAGTTGTCGATCGCGATTTCGGTCAATTCGACCATCATCAGGACATTAAAAAACAAAAACAAAAAACACTAATACACAAAACACAACACTCAACACTATCACATACATAATTTTCACTCCGGTGGAGATCGTTACGAAATAATATTGTTCATAAATTATTATGTAGCGTTCGTAGACGTGCACGCCTGGCCATACGGAAGTAACTGAGTTGAGATGAGATTAGGTTCGTACTTCTTATCTCTGTTGGTTTAAGGTGGGGGTAAGAAAATCTGTTGGCTAAGGTAAGAAAACCTAAAATAGATACTGGATCAGTTGACGTGTAATATTCTTTAATTATATCACTGATTCGTGAGCTAAACAATGGATTCATAACTCTTGAGCTGTGACAACATTTATGAGGATATTAGAGTAGAATTCGTCTACTAAAAGGGTGATAGTCCTAAATCTAAGCTATAATATAAAGGATGGGGTATGACATTTTGCTTCAGGTCCAATGTCAAAGTGGCAGTATAATGGTTAAGCCTTGCTCCGAAAGAAACCATACTGAATATTGGAGAACTTGCAACAAATAACTGGCTTATTAGAGAATTTCCATAGGAAAAATGAGCTATCGCAGTGGCCCTTATGGTAAGACAAAAGGTCGGGAGTAGCAACTGAGCACCGATCATGGTCCCCAGAACACGTTTTGGGGTGTCATTAAAAATCATATATATATATATAATATATGTAAATATGTGTTCGTACTCTAGCGGCCGCATTTTAAGTCTAATTTGGTACACGTGTTGGTTGTCTATGTCTCTCGGACGAGTTCATTAGCCAAAAAATCCAACAATCGGAAGCACGTTTTTTGACCGAAAGTAACTATTTCTTGAGATTTTTCTAAGAGAATGAATTTTTTTAGTTTTTTCTACAAATATAAATGTAGAATGTTATTCTGCACATTTTGTTTTTTTGAGCGACCTTATAGCTCGCTTGGTTCCCCCAAAATCGATCAAAACATAAAATACCATAAAAGTATCCGGTTCGAAGCAAAGTGGTGCAAACTCGCGAGGCCACTAGGAGGAAACAAATTCTACTAATATATTGCGTACACACAGACAGCTGTTCAACGCCTTCGTGAGTAGACCTATTTCCCAAATTGTTGGTTGAAACCCTAAAAATAGAAATATAAACTTAATTTTGGAAATTTGCTCAACTCACGTCAGCGGTTCAGCGGCTGCGTGGTCGAATTATTTTTATCTTTTAAAATCACATAATTAGTATCTGTAATAAAATTAAGGTAAATAATTATGTGTCAATAAAAAAAGAAAGTGGTCATGATTTTCCCTGATAAAATGTGGTTTGGCTCTTGGCAGATGGGAGTTTTGATGTCACCATTACATTCTTGTTAGTTTTGACTGTTGAGTGAACCAATTTTTAGCATATTTAAGTTACTGTGCATGAGGGAAACCACCTGACACTCGCCTTGCTAAACTTAAGACTAGCTTTAACAAATGTTTCCACACTGCTATAGTCAACTTGAAGTTCTGATCCAACAAAGATGTGGCTTGTTTTCAACTGTTATCTGTCCTTTGGACTGAGTTGGAATTAGTTATCATTACCTTAATCTCTTTACAAGAACTAAGCTTGATAATCAACTCCTATAAAAGGGAGGTTATGTCCGTCCGTGAGTAACATATAACTTCTGATTTCACCCATCATCTGTAATACTTAAACAAACACAGTGTAATTAAAGGACAAAAACAATTTTTTTGTAAGTTCTACAATTTTTTATTGAGTCTTGCCGACCAAGGTTTCGCCCGTGACGGCATTGACGAGTCAGTTTTACAGACTGAAGAATATTAGAAAACAAACGTGTTTAAAACATAGAACAGTTACTCACAACAAAGAAAAAGGAAAGATAGTGGAAGGGGGCGTGGGGTGAGTATGGTCATAAGGTTGACAATGGGTTTAGTAGAGGCGAGTTGGACAAAAATTCTACCTGATCGTTAAGTACTAGGCTAGCATCTGTACAAAATAATCTCTTAATTTCTAACATTTCCAAGGAATTTAATTTCCTACTTTTATCATTGACATGGAGAATCTTAAAGTTAATGTTATTGGAAAAATCTGACACTAAATGATTTTTTAGATGGTTAGAGAAACTAGAGTCATTATGACCCAACCGCCAACTTCTTTCATGTTCACTTAACCTACATTTAAAACTACGGCCTGTTTGGCCTACATAAGCTGCATTACAGATGATACAAGTTAGCTTATAAACACCACATTTTTTCATGTTGTCTATTTTGTCTTTACAATTAATTAACATTTTACCTAAATTGTTTTTACAATAATGTTAATTGTTAATAAAGGTAAAATTCTAATATTCTTCAGTCTGTAAAACTGCCTCGTCAATGCCGTCACGGGCGAAACCTTGGTCGGCAAGACTCAATAAAAAATTGTAGAACTTACAAAAAAATTGTGTTTGTCCTTTAATTATAATGGAATTCTACCAAGTACCTTCGGTCGTCACTATCAATCGTATAAAACACAGTGTAGATATGTTTAAAAACTTTGGGGTTATGTTTACAACTTCAATCATTATAATCTCTTGTGAAGTTGATTATGTATGAGTTATAGAATTAATGTATGTTATAATATTTGCTTTGAGGTTATAAACTGTATATAAATACTCCACCTTTTATCATCAACATATACGTTTATACAAATTAGAAGACATACCTATTCGTTTAACTTCAGAAAAATTTGTACATCTTCGTATAACATATACACATATTCGAGTATTAATTTCTTCGCTATAATATTAATAACGTATAAATTATTTGATCTATCAATATGAAATAAAAAGCAATTAAAAGATCATATTTTTATCTTTCTTTAAATATACATAAATACACAATTTTAACAAATATTCCTACAGTTTTATAATCCTTATAATTGTACACATTTACCGAGTTAAAAATCCCCGTCAGCATAGTTAGGTAAGCCTATATAAAGTGTGTTGTTTTTAAATAGTATTTTGTATAAATGATGTATTTCTGATGTGTACCAAATTAATCCGCCTGTGATTTTTCACAGGAGTTTACTAGTTACTATATATTTTGCGTATTAGTAGAATATACAATGCAACATTTTTATTATTGTATTGGCATAGCAAATGGAAGTATAATCTTGATTTCTTTTTGAAGTTATACTTATTTGCGCCTGTTGTAATCGGAATGGGGTGTCGGTCGAGAAAGCGCGTCACACGTTAGGAGTAAAATACGGAAAGAGCCTTTTTATACCTTTCTTCGTATATTCGTATACTTTCCTATACTTCAAAACGTCGGATTGATTTGAAACTTTACACACTTATCAAAGACCGATGACAATGCAATATTAATATTGTTGGGTGTAGTAAGTGAGCACTGATCATGGTCCCCTGAACACGTTTTCGGCAGTCATTAAAAATTTTATATACAGGGTGATTCAACGACGATATGCAGAAACTTCGGGAGCTCATTAATTTTGTTGGGTGTAATAAGTGAGCACTGATCGTGGTCCCCAGACTAACTGTGACCAACCAAACAGATGCAACGATAGTATTCATAAGCGTATGTAACAAAGAAGGAAAAAATGATATATTAATTTTAAAATAGGCCTTCAGTGTTGGTTAGAGTTTTTACTAAAGAATAGGATATTATCTACAAAATAGTAGGACTACTCTAAGTTACGACTAGTTTTTCCCAAAATATATTAAATCAATAGTAGGTCTACCTGTCTATACCATTGGATGGCCAAAGAAGTATAACTTCCACTGTCTGGTCCGACGCAGACTTAATTTTTTTATATAGTTACTAGGTAAATTAAGTATAATTTTTTATTTCCAATTACAAGTAGGCTAGTGTACTGTACTTGAATAGTAATGGTGTCAGTAGGCCTCTCCTGTTTCATCTAGGTACAACTAGTTCACTATTTAAAGGAAAATAACTATTACAGGACAATATAATATTTGCTTTTATTCAAAATAATGTACATTTCATTCAAATTGATAATATATAAAAGAAACCTAAAAATAAAATTAATTTCCCTAACTCTGTGCAAAACTGAATAAACAAACTATTGTAAATGCTGAATACAACAAAAGTCAGGAAAAGCTTTTCATTCGAATTTTCAAAAGTAAGAATATCATTTAAATTTTTGATCCCTTACACAAAACAGTTCATTTAGAAATAGAGTTAAATTAGTATTTACAAAGAACATTCAATAATAACCTACACCGATAGCTTAAATGTTAATGGTAACTTACTTTTATTTCTACTATAAATATGAAATTATTTGTGTATAGAGAAGACTACCGTGCAGAGACAAATGATTGCAGTGTGAAAATAAACTACTGCTAGTACAAATATTTAACAATACCCTATAGAAAATGTTATTAATCTTGTATACTTAGTTTTGTTTATTTGGCGTATAAATTACATTGTCAGCAAAATTATAAGGACCTATAAGAAACAATTATGTGTTATCTGACTAAAACACATTAAATGAATGAAAAGTTTGGCAGATCAATTATATGGTATTATTATCCGGAGGGCGAATCGCTAATAAGTAACCAGAAACTTTTTCATAAGTAAGAAAAGTTATCATAGTGGCTGGCACAACCTTTGTCAGATTGGGGAATAACCCTTTGTAAAATCCTCGTCCCCCTTCATTCCTGCAACCAACAAAAAATAATATATCAATAATTTAGGTTATACCTTTATTTTAAAACGATGTTTAGCATTTCAAATGTGTTTTCCCCTCTTTACAATATATAGAAAAACTAAACAGATTTAAGTCTTTATAATGAGGTTTATTACTTTAAGCATAATTTATTTTTTGCTTGTTCGATACAAATTAATTTTAAAAGAGTTGGCCAGTAAACAAAATGTTTTATTAGAGTATCGATTTTTTTTAAAACATTTCTCCTTAAGAAATATCGTGAAATCTTTATACACCAGAAAAGTCTTCAAAATTATGTTCTTACAAATTATGGATAGCTAAGTCAAATTTTTAAATTAGAGTTAAGCGTTTTAATGAAAAAAATTCTGTATTTTTTTAAATCTGGGACTCAAGATACATAGCCTATATATAATTACTCTTTCTGTTGTTTTTGTTTCTATTTTAAACCAGTTAGACTAATGAAGAGGGGGATCTGAGTATATTTGCAACTAAACCTAACCTGTGCAATTGTGTTGGAGGTTCCAACTACAAAATTTGATTAGGCATACATCTACTTTGGGTAACAAAGGTATATGGCGCGACAGTGTTTTCCCTCATTTCTGTTTGTATTCATTTTTTGAAATCTCAGCTCTAGCATTCTAGTTATGGATTCTTCCTTATTATTCTTATTTTAAATTGTATTTTCTTAAGTTTTCTTTGTTTTTAGTTTAAATATCGAGAGTTGATTTAAACTCTCAAAACGTTGTGTATTATGATGGCAAATGTAAAAATATGTACAATCCATTATTAAAAACTAACTTTAAAACCAGAGTAAATATTTTGACATACAGATAGAGAATATAATGTTGACATTAACCCAATACAAAAAGGGAAGGTTTATCCGATTGTATTGTTTTCCCGTTTCATCTCTCAGTATTTGTTTCAAGACAGTATCATTTTGAAGCACTTACTGTTCCGTACTGTCTAGGCTAACATAGTAACTTATTCAATATTTTATAATTTTCCTTGGTAACACTTTTTAAACTACACCAGTTTGAAGGCAAAGTACAAACCCATTGTACTTATTCATTGCATTAAAACTTTACAAATCATGTGCTATCTTTGTTTATTGACGATTTTTAAGTGTTTTCATCAGCTGTTATCCAAGCATGAGCCGAAGAGAAAAAAAAAACAGTTTTGCGTTTGACAGTACTCTCTCAATGCAGTAATCAAACTAAAAGTGCAAGTAAGAACATGAAACTGACTTTTCTTTAAATCCTTCAGAGCTAACTCATTTATATCCATTATGCTTTATCTCTAAATGGTATGAATTTGGTAGGAACACTATTAGTTTAATAATTGTTTTCAAATTACTTGAATAAATGATTACTAATATTAATACATTGCCTAAAAATGATATACATATAATGTGGGAAATAGTGCCAATTATTTTTTCAGGCTTTAAAAATTTTGAGTTATCAAAGAGTGAAAGAAAGATCAGTTAACTGATAAGACTTGATAACTAAGGTCTTCTGCTATTTTAAGTTTCATCCCAACAAGTATTGCCTTCATCAATATAAAATAATTCGACCACTCAGCTGAACCGCTGACGTGAGTTGAGCGAATTTCCAAAATTAAGTTTATATGTTTATATTTAACCAACTATTTGGTAAATTGATCTACTCACGAAGGCGCTGAAGCTACGGAAATATATTAGTAGAATTTGTTTGCACCTAAGCCTCCAGCTTCAACTCTCATGCTCCTTCTTTCCATTCGCAGAAGAACTCGGTTTGCGAGTTTGCATCTCGACCTTGCGGCCTCGGATCATGGACTGCTTCGCTCACAGCGTACAAACTCGACTGTCGGCCTCGGTAAAATCCAATTTGAACCGGGTACTTTCAAATTATTATGGTATTTTAAGTTTGATCGATTTTGGGGGAACCAAGCAAGCTACATAGTCGTGTAAAAAAACAAAATGTGCAGAATAATATCCTACATTTATTTTTCAGATAAACCCCAAAAAAGTTCCATTCTGGTACGAAACATCTAAAAAAATAGTTACAGTCAAAAACGTGCTTCTGGTTGTTGCATTTTTTTGGCTAACGAATTCGTCTGAGTGACTGAGATAACTAATGTGTGAACCAAATCGAACTTAAAATACGGCCGTTAGAGTGCGAACACACACACATATATACATATATATATATATACCAAAATGTGTTCTGGGGACTATGATCGGTTCTCATTGACCACTCCCGACCCTTAAAGGTCACTTGTAATAGCTTATCTTTCGCTAATAAATGTATATTGCAGTTCAGGGCTCTGACCAATATAAGACTTTTATGTTGCAATAATTCCACAGTCTTCAACCAAGACTGCAGTTATTCACACCAACAGTCATCAACTTTATTCAAATATACAGAAATGTAAACGCAGTACAAATCACAAGGGCTACATATAGATCAGCTTGCCAGACTTTACAACACAATTTAAAATAAGGATCTTAAATTAAAGTTTATTCAGGTGAAACTTTAGATAAAGTAGTTTAAAATAATATCACCCTAGTTACCTCAGGTTCAAATCAGTATAATTAAAAACTTATTGATTAAAACAAAAATTCAGAAAACACATTTGCAAAATAATTAGACTTAGATGTAGAGGAAATGAAGATCTTTTAATTCTGTAACTGTTTATACGAAATGTATAAGGGTGTATTATATAAATCTGCTTAAATACTTTAAAAATTTGAAATAAACTGATTAAAAATTCAAACTTTGTAGAATATAGGTAGGTACTCGAAAAAATTTAAAAAACTTACACATAAATTTGAAATTTTTAAAGTCTTTATATTGTGGCCCATAAATTTATGAAAAAAGTGAAAACTAACAACAAACACGCTTCTCCACTTAAAAAATATTAAATTAATTTTTCCTTCAGCTACTACTTTAAGAGGTATTTTCTGCCTGATTAATAGGGTAGAAAGAACAACTTGTCATCCTTGGGGAGGAAAACTGTCCATATAAAAAGCATTGAACATACTTTACAGTCCACATATAGTAGGCATAAAGTCTTTGTATTCTTGGCATAACCTCAATTGTTTTTGTAAATATGAATGTCCATGTTTTTAATAAAGTTTCTTCCGTAGTAAAATGCAAATTATTTACTAAAACTGTAACTGGAGGAAAAATGTGTGTCTTACGGGAAAAAAGTATCTTAGTCGCCCTCAAGAAAATTACCGCCCTCGCATCCTTTTGGGGCGATGAAGAGATACTTCCCTCCCTTAAGACACAAATAACTATAAAATACTGGAATTCCATTTGCTCTGAACATTTTGCATTTGCTTTTTGTTTTCCTATTTATTGGGAAATATGTATTTAAATACATCCTAGTGTGGGCACAGATAATAGATAAAAAAAAAGTGTCAATTGAAGTTTGATTTATTTATTTAAAGCATTAGAATAATGTGATTTACCTCTTTAGGTATTCAAAATCATAGTACGAACGACTATGAACTTCAAATCAGCCCATACAGAAGGAAGAACCACGTATTCTGATTTTACAATTAGTCTGGCATTAAAGTACAGTAAAGCGTCGAAAATCCGAACTAATTCGTACCGAGGGGGGTTCGGATTATCAATTTGATCGGATTTTTGAAAACAACCAAGAAAAAGCCATTTATGCTAAAATATATGCCCTTTAATTGATTACAGTGGTTAAACAGTACACGCAGTAATGTAATTACAATACAGTATGTAAGACTACTTACATATTATGATTTAGAAGAACCTGCATGTACACAGTAGGGCCAACATGATTACACATGTAACTCTCAATTACAGAACAGTATATAATTAAAAGTTCACTTGTACATTATAGTTAACACAAATGAAAAATAAAAAAATACTGTATAGTATACTACTGTATGTACGACACACTGTTATGGTTACACAAAGAGAAATGAATAAACTTTCTGTATGTTTGCCCTGTATGTTTACTGCTAGCGCTAAAGTAGCTTATTAGCATGACAGTGAAAATACTGACAGCCAGTCTATTGTGAGGGCGTGTGAGATCAGGTATTAAGAAGTTTTTAAAAATAGATAACAATGTCAAACTGCGATGAAGATTTTTGCAAAATTTTTAACGACGTTACAATTGGAATTTACGAAAACAAAATTTTTGTAGGGGCTGCCTCAGAACTCGTTCGGATTTTTGACGTTTCGGATTATTGACGCTCTACTGTAAGTCAAATCAGGTACTGTACCTATTTAAGTCATTGTTACTACAACATATAAAATTAATGTATTTATTACCCCGAGGCATCAGCTGAAAGGGTTATAATTCCACGACAAATTAAGTATATATGCTCCGATTTTGAAAACCTCAACGGGAATCGATAAAACACATATGATTTCATAAGAAAAGTGTTTGCCAAAATTTCGCCCAACGGCTAATAAAAAAATTATAGCATTTTTTAGAAATTTTGTCCCATAGACAACTTTTTTTATAAACTTTCTCAGATTTTCACATATAGGGTATCAAACGAAAGATTTTAACGAGCGCTTAGAGAAAATATAAAAAATAATTAAAAAAAGTTCATATGGCTCCCCCTATATCGCTATTTTTATGTTATTTTGCTATAGGCAATATTATTGAAGTTTTTATATTAATTTAGAATGGATTATTTAATTTTAGAATTCTACATGCAAGGCCTCGGGGTTTATCGTTCTCACTGCCACGCAATGACATGTCCGGATTTTGTCTTTTAATATTAAAGTTTTTACATTTTTAATCATTGCCGGATTTCTAGGTTAGCCAACAGAGTTGATCCAAACATATTTCACTCTAGATTGTGTTATTCACAGAGAACCATTTTATGCATTTTAACATACCTAGTATCTTAATTAATAAGGATTGCTATATTTCCTATAAACATCACATTAGCCTCAGATTGGCGTAAAATAAATCCACTGTTCGTTCCTTCACAGCAATTTTTAATTTAATGGTCCAAACATTCCAATGATGATTATTACAGTAATGTTGATACATGAACAACTTAGAGAGTGTAAAGTAGATTGATGTAATTGGGAAGAAATAAATCTAACCAAATTTAAAACAAAATGATTATATACTATACTACAACATAAAATACATAGCACAATGATTAACATATACAATTGTATTAAATTATGATAATGTGGACCAGCCACTTGAAATCACAGCACTAATAATAACATTATCTATGAAAAACAATTTACATTCATTATTTGGTATTGCAGGTTTCTAAATGCGTAAATACACCATACAAAATAAAGTCAAAATAACCATCAAATATCACAATCATAATTAATTATATTATAATTAGCACAGTTAACTTATTTAATATTTGCTCATAAAGGAGATATATCTGACATTAGAAACACCTCAGATTGTCATGTATTAATAACACAGTACAAAGACAAAAAGTTGGCAATCGGAAAAGTCAATCATTTAGAACTTTCCTTGAGGCAAGCGATTCTTTACTTATTTCTGTTAGTAATAAAGTACATAAGACGAACATTTTATCTCAAGACATACAAATTCCCCTGTCAAGTATGGTGGGTAGACTACGCCAAACACTTTGGGAAGTGAGGAACTGAAAACCTATTATTTCTTACAGCTTCATTCAGTATTTAATCAAAACTAATTTTGAAATCTGTATTATCCCACTTATATTTGGCATATCCTGCAAAACGTTTCCTTTGATGTTAATGAAATTCTAACAAAAGTAATCAACTTGAACTAAATAACTTTTCAAATAAATTAGGTAATAGACATAACAAAATACATTACATCACTCAAACCACAAAGCTGTTTAATTTAAATAACGTGTGTGGTTTTTGTTGGAGAAATAAAGTTATTTATTAATTTAAATAGATTGTATTAATAGTTTTAACTGTTAATGCTTTTGCTAAAAATATAATATAATATAATAAAATGATTAAATATTACAGAATAAGCATGTTTCAAAATAAAATGCTACACCTATATTTTTCTTTCTTTGACACAACAAAAATAGAACAATTAATATATTATATCTTCAATTAACCTAATCACAGGTATTTCTCTTGTAGTAGGTGCTTTAAGACCATTTAGCATTTATTATTCAATTTAAAAAAATTATAAAAATATTACTTAAATCATACCTATAAACTTCATAATTGTTTTTTAAACGAAACAAGCATCTATAAGATCAGAAATAAAAACATTTGTTATATTAAACAAAACAAAATTGCTGAAAACAGAAAATTATATAAAACAATAAAGTGCGTACAACAAATCAATTTGTTTTTGTTGCAATTAGATTACTTTTTTTAATTTTCTTCAAATCTTAAAATTTGTTGATTATATTTCTGGTTTACTAGAGAATACATTAGTGTATTTGAATTGAACTATTTCATCTGTGTGTGAGCAGAATTCAATAGTACAATTTTAAAACTTGCATTGATAAATATTTCTCAGTAAAAACATAAGTACATTGTTAAATAAGTGAGCAAGGCGTGATGTAATTAAAGATATCTATTTTATTAGCTAACATAATTATTATAGAATTCTTCAAATTATAAGTAGAAATTATTATCTAAGGAAAATATCTACAAACATTAAGTCACCTTTTTCTTTAGTAAAAAAGTTAATTTTACTCTCCGAGTAAATGCAATTATTGTTGCAAATAAATGTCAGCAAATGTCCAGATACAAATATTATTTATACTCAAGACAAATTGTACCATATTTAGGTTATGTTAATAATGTACAAAATAAAAATCAAACAATCATATTCCACATTATTATTCTTACAAAATATCTGTTGGTCCTGCCAACACAACAAGCTTATAAGAAACAATATGGAATTGAATACACCTTTAAACAATATCAATAATAAAAAAATAGAAAGTAAGAATAGATATCGGTACTACAAGGAATTTGTATTTAATCTATATTAGTGAATGTTACATACTTTTAAAGTATTGAGAATATTTTGGAACCAAAAACAAATTCTCCATAACAAGATTTAGGAATTTAGAAAATAATACATCTTTTTAGACACATCATGTTTATACAATGAACACATGTTTTGAGTATTTTGCGTCAACCACAAATAGTTGTCCATCAATTTATAAATATATTAAAGATAACATCATAGCTGGAATAGAGTAGTGTTCTTATGTTCTCAGTATAGGGTTCACAATTGTATTATATGTATTGATAATTAGTAAGGGTTGTTTTGTTAATACAGTTGAACTTGTTATAGCGTCAAGAAAAAGACCGAACAAATGTTGACGCTACGCCCGAGTGATGTTATAAAGATGTACCAACAGGAAATCGTATTTTTGTTACCTGGAGTGAAAGGACAAACAACTACACAGTATTACTATTATTGGCAACATTATTCGTGACGTTTATTAAAAATAAAAACACTATACTTTTCCTTTAATGTACAGTAGCCTCGCAATAATTGGAGCTGAGGTCGCCTACAATAATAAATTAGGTAACATTGATTAATGTGTGAAGTTTTAATTAGTAAAATACATGTAGTATGTATTAACAAACTGCATTAAAAACACTAAAATTACAGTACGTATTAAAATATTTACTTAATGTATTAAAAAACACACAACAATTTTAAACTGTCAACATTACTGTGAGGGGGGGGGGGGACAATTGTCTGATCACAACTACGTAAATGTCTCTCCAGGCTATACGATTGTCTCTCGCCTCGCTTTTCCATTGTCCAAACACTTTCTCAGCAAGGTCATGGGTTTAGCACACAACTGTCACCACATACCGTGTCAATTGTTCCTTAGGAGGGGTGGGGGAGTTAGCAGTGTTGCTTGTAGTGGAACCTCGCCCCCCTTTACCGACTTTGATGGGGCCCGCCGGAGGTTTTACGTGTGAAAAAATACGTAGATTGTTTATTTCTCGGTTTGATTCTGAGGAGGGAGAAAATAGGCTGCCCGAAATCAAAGGTAAGGGGGAATTCTAACATTTTTCGAGTTCTGAGAAAATTTAATTCAAAGTTTAACATTGATATTTTGTAGATTTATGACGTTACAACCGAGTGGTTAAAATATTTATTGATGCTAAAACAGGGGTTATAATATTGTAAAAGATAACGATTGGATCGGACCTAAAAAAGATGACGCTGTGTCCGCGTTTACGCATTAGCCGAGGCCGTTAAAACCAAGTTCAACTGTGTTTAAATGTTTTCCATTAGTTACTTCTCACTAATCAAATGTAAAGCAAGCAGTTTTTTGTTTAATATATTTGATGTTATGGATGCATAAAGTGCTGTTTAGAAAGAAAAAAAATCATAAACATATTACTCAGATCCAAAACCTTATGAAGATTTTTTTTAGTTTTAATGTGTTATATTCACACCTTATAGCATCAAAAGGTTATGACATCTGGTAGTCCTTTCCTTCTTGAACTATTTGCATAAAAAGAACTTAATATGTTTAGTTTTTTGAACTTTCTGTATGGCCATACTGAAAAGCGGTAAACAGTGGTCGTCAAACAGTAAAAAGAGTGGAGCTTTAAACATATTGCAAGCGACTAACTGCGTATTATACATTTTTTCCTTATGACTTTACCAAGATCAGTTCAACAAAAAAACCTTTGAAATATTTTATGTTCTCGTATGTATAAAAATAGAACAAGATATGAAGTTTGTTTCATAAAATGTAAAAGAATATTGAAAAACATCACACATATTTGAAAGTGAAGAACAAATAAAAAAATAATGTTGGTATAAAAACAACACGATTACAGATATAATCTTTATCATATATGAAAAATATTGTTACAAATAATGACAACAGAAACACAAACTATAACAGAAATATAAAAATAAGTAAACAGTAAAATGTAAGAAGAGGGAATATTTAAATGATAAAAGACAGTTGGTTCAGTCATATAATATAACTTTTCATTTCACCTAGTAAAGTTTATCGATCTTATTGTAATTTATGTTCACTGCTTGACGCTCACAATGTTACTCAATTAAATATCAAACAAAACCCCCACCAGAACAGAGAAACACTACTGCTCATCGTTGCCGCTCTGTGTAATTATACGGCCAACTCGGTTGAAATCAACAATTTTAAAAAGGGCGTAAAAATAAAAATTTACTTAGATTTTATTTTAAACTGATAAATTTTTCTGAGTAGGCCTACATCATGCTATTGTTTATACTAGCATATTATTAAAAAACGTACATTTATTGTTATATAATTAAAAAGACGTTCATGAAA